>PVIJ01017614.1:0-28858 GCA_004024925.1 Scalopus aquaticus | reverse complement strand
AGGGAGGGAGAAGGAGGAGGGGGGGATGAGGAGGGGGAGGAGGAGGAGGAGAGAAAAGAACAGCCTCCCTGAGTATACAGTAAGAGTATTGCCAAGAGATTCTGATGCTCCAAAGATTAAAACCAATGGACTGAAAGAATGTCATGCTCTGATTGACAGGAAGTATCTGTGAAAAGTCATCCCTTCCATGCAAGGTTGAGAGGTGAGCCAGAAGTAACAGGAGGCGGAAGAAATAAGAAACAGGCAAAGAGGAGACCTGCAATGGCAGCAATTAGAAATGCCACCAAGAAGTGAGTAGTGGCTACTTCATTGTGTGAATCAATGAGAGAAGAGTGTCAAAGACAAGACAGAGAGAAAGTTCTGCAACACAGAATGTTTCGAGTATTGTTTAAGTCTCATCTCTAGTAGCCTCACTCTCCCCAAACACACAGAAGACAGGTCAGCTCTGCAGTGTATTTAGACAGATATGCAGGAAGGTGTTACCCAAAAACTAATGAAATCTCAGGTGCCCATATGAGCAAGACATGTGGAGGGGACATCACTGTTGGGTAACTAGTAGCCACCCTAAGGAAGACTTAGTAATGATTGAAATGTTTGGTCAGTTTCCTGCTTCTGTTGCCTGATTGATTGACTCAAGGAGCTCTGTCAAGCCCTACCCACTCCACATGCCATTCTCCAAAGTTCCTTACCTTCCCCCTTTTTGCTGCCAGTTTATTTGCTCACATTACTGTAATGTGGATTCCCCTCAAAAAAGTCATATTTTTGTTATGCACTTGACTGGAGTCATGAGTGAATGCTCCCTGATTTGTGTAATTCAACACTTCAGAGATCCTGAAGCTTATAAAACACCTTAATAAGAAATAAAATAGATATTTTTTTAAATGACTAGCTATGATTCTAAAGAACAACAAAAAAGGAATGAGGTCTCACCTTCCTAGATATCAATATTCATTAATGAGCTATAGTAATTAAGTCAAAGTGGTATGCATGCAAAAATTTACCAATGGAATACTAAAGAGATTCTTGACTTATATATGCAATAGCACATGACAAATGGGAGATAGAATTATATGTGCAATAAATGATGATAATTATTGACTATGAAACAAGAAAATAAAACTAGGTATTAATTCACAAAATAAAAATCAAAGATAAAGACAAATGTATAAGCAAACTCTCAAATATTTAAAACTTATTCAGGAAAATTTATTTATGATATTGGGAAAGAAAAGAATTTCATACATAGGAGACAGGAAATAATTTTATAAACTGGCCATACAAAACAATAAGGTGACATGCAATAAAACTATTTATATTATTTTTTCAAAGTCTTTAAATAAAAAAGAAATAAACAGGGCCTCCCTGGTGGCGCAGCGGTTAAGCGCTGCGCTATGGAGCTGTCAGCAGCTGCGACGAGAGTTCGACGCCCAGCCAGGGAGATTCCCACATGGCTCAGCAGACTTCTGCTCGCCCGCTGCTCCCCTCAGCAGTGTATTTCCGTCGATCTGCCTGTTCTGCTCCCCACTCTGTCTCTGGTGAACCGTCTCGCCACCCCACACCTCTGGCCTGTACCCCAGCTTGTACGCATAAATAAATCTTTAAAAAAAAAAAAAAAAAAAAAAAAAAAAAAAAAAAAAAAAAGAAATAAACAAAATTAAGTTGCAGACTGGGATTTTATTTATAAGAAATAAATAAAATAAAAGATTTTAAGTATTCAAAATGTAAATATAACTATTTTAGATGAAGAAGAACTAACAACCCAGTGAGAAAGTAGGCAAAGGAAATGAAAGAATAGCAGGCTCAAATGGCTGATAATTACATGAAAAGTCTAATGATGAAAAAAATAAAAACTAAAATAACAGCAAGATTCAATTTTGCACCCTTAAGACTTGGAAAAAACACTAAAAACTCAAACAATTAAACAAGGATATTGGAAATAGGAAGTCTCATATACTACTGGGTGAAGTGGAAATTGTTACAATTGGGAGAATATTTTCACAGTATCTAATAATGGAGAATGGAAGATCAAAATTAGCAATTCTACTTTTAATCAGGCTATAAGAGAACAAAGGCAGACCTAAGAATAAATTACTGTCATATTATAGTACCAGGAAAGTAAGTTTCAGGGCAATTATTAGAACTTATACTTATTTGGGGGCTGCACTATTTAACAATTCTACTCCAGGTGAATTCCCACAAGACACATTTGTACTTGATCACAAGATGCACAGAAATATTTTTTCACTGCAGTTCCTTATTTTATAGGCAAACACTGAAAATACCCCAAATGTCCAACTGTAACAAAACAGTTAATTTGTGCATTCAGTGAAATGATACAAAGGTGATTAAAAAGAATTAACTAGGTTCATTTAAATAAGGAAAAATCAACTTAGTGAATGATACTTCCAATAGAATACTACTGATGTAAATATCAGAGAAATTTCATTTAATATTATTTTTGAATATATTACAGATGCATTTCTGGGAAAGGGGAAGGGGCACTGAACAGCAATCATTTTCTCACACCCACAGACACACAACCACCACAGACGACAAGTCACAGTAGAGGGTAAGCTGCCTCTCCTGAGTGGAGAGCAGATGGGAAGAAGTGAAGTGGATATACAAATGGAAGTAGAGCAAATGAGAGGAAGAGACAAGTAGAGAAGAGACAGGTAGAGATATAGGAGAGATACATGGGTGAGAGACAAATGAGGAGGATATTTCTGGTTCCTGGCAGAGATAATGACAATGGTTATCTTCATGGCACATTATGTGGCATATTTTGAATCTTGAGTCTCTCCTGTCCCAGCTCTCTGGGACCTGCCTAACCTCTTTCCTGTGATTCCTTGTCAGAAAGTGCCTTCGACTATGCAAACATTCAGTCCTCATGGCCCACTTCAGCTGAGCCTTTTCAGTTGTGCTAAAAACAGGGTTCAGCAAGCTTCAAGTTTTATTAATATCCTTCCCTCTATCCCCCTCTCTCTTTTTCTAGGCACACTAAATATTAAAGTTCTTTCACACTAAGGATATACTTCCTTTGCCTGTGTGAATGCAGATGGCCAGACCCCTTTCAGTACCATACACCCCTTGACAGTTTAGAGGCCTTGGGTACCCCTTGATCACAAGTTAACGAATTGACACACACATTGCAAGAGGAAATCAAATGATTTTCTTTTAATGGGAAGCTCGCTCTATAGTAGGTTTTAAGGAAGAAAACCAGAATTCTTCCAAAAATACCTATTTGCATTGTTTTATTGTTTTCATACTTGGCAACAGAACGATGATAGAGTGTATGACAATTTGAGTACACTAGCTTTTCAGGGTGTCATGCAATGAGGAGCAAGAAATCAAAACTTACTAAATGGAAGGTTTTTCCCCATGGCTCTCTGGGATAGTGGCAATCCCACTGTTTTCGTCTGAAGAATATATTGTCTGGAAAAAGTAACAATTACTGGAATGAGTTCTTAACTGACAATTTTCACTCAAATTCACTCTCTTTGAAAAGATAGAGATGCTGAGAGCACGCTTTTGCTAGGGCATAGAGTCTGACAAAGGTAGGCATTCCTGTGTAGTTAAGGAAAAGAAAAAAAGCATTGAGTTCCTAGGCTGGTTCCCAAAGGGAACAGAGGGCAGGTATGGAGCTGAGGCAGTGACACTAGAAGACAAACTTTTTCGGCTTCACTATTTTGCCTAGGGCCAGCATATCTTTCTGATGCAACTGCATTTTCAAGCCACAGTATAAAACTCTCCTGAGATCCATAAAATTGGGTTCTATAGATCAAGCTTTTTAATAGACTCTCTAAAATTTAATGTCAGAAGAGAGTCCAAGTGTTCACAAGTCTTCCATCCTTTGGTTTGTGCTTGGTGGGCTTTCTAATTTACACCTACATTAATATGCCTTCAAATTTGGCTAAAGTTCAAAATTAGTTTTGTTTCCTGAGGACAAAACAGGTAAGAAGAGATAACTATAGAGAGTAGATACAGAAGACAAAATAAGATGTAAAATTAACCAGAATCATGAAAACAATGGTTGATGGAGAGATGGCTGGATACACTACTGACATTGCCATCTTACCTGGTACAGCACTGTTGAACAATCACCACAAGGTCTTATGTGGGCACATAAGCTTTCAACAAATGCTCATCCCATTTGCTATTCATTGATTCAGGAATGTATGCACTGTGACTGAATACTCAAATGAAATCACTGACAGACCTGTTCTGTTTGGACTCATACAAAGACAAAGGGCCAGTACCGCTTCATATCTCCTCTAGAAGGACAAAGTGCGACACAGTCACAGACTGAACTATCTGTATGAAGATAATGGCCAGAAACTGACAACAGGAAACTGCCAAGTTTACGGAAGGAAAGGCGAGATAAAAGCCAAGCTGTGTCGATGTAAATGGGGCAACATTTATTAGAGAAATCATGTTCATAATCTGGCTATCGTAGAAAGCTTTTTCTCAGGTGAAATGAATGAAAAAGCACTGGTAGCTCTTTGTTAACACTACACATTTGCCAGGCAATTGAGAGCACTGGATTAAGTGCTTAATAAAAATCAGGGAAGCCTTGACCCAAGTCAGAACATTCGTGTAGGGGATGAATCATGTATTGTTTCAGATTAAAGCTGAGGAATACTCTGTGTTCCTCCAGGTAGTATAGGAGTGTTTCCTTTCACAGTGTGTTGCATATCAAACACGGCCATAGGCACCGCAGCCCTCCATTTTAGAAAGCACCAAGTGAGATAAATGAGATTGAAATTGGAGGTGCATCACAGAGACAGTATGTGCTCAACTGAAAAGCTTAACAGAAAAATGACTACAGGCACTTTATTTTAGTGCCAAAACTTGAGGAAAAGCAAATGTTTTCAGCAATGAGTGAATTACAATTTGGTTTCATATGCCTGAGAAGATTACTGGAGAAAACTAGAAATGTTAAGTAGCAAAAAGAAAACAAAACCAAAGAAAACGCAGCAATTGTAAATTGTCCGCATAAAACTTATTGGGATATTTGTAGTGAATTAGAAGCCACAGAAAGTATGTAGGCAATGAAAAATATTGGAGTATAATTTTTTTTAATTGAATGGTAGAAGATTGAAATTGCTCTGGTAGCGATTAAAAAAAAATGTGTACTCTCAGTGAATAAACACTGAGAACAAAAGAATCCATCTAGTAAAATGACAGTAGGAATTGAAAATCAGGCATGAGGAAATAGTAGAATTACCAATTACCTTGTAACAATCTTTATAGAGAAAAAGCTGGAGTGCCACCCAAATGAGTTATCGTATTTCCCAGTATGATTCTGGAGTCCAACTGTATTCAGAGAAAAAGGTGGGAAGGATTCAATGCTTCATAAGCTATGTAAAGCAACACAGACAGAAAAATGGCTTGTTTATCTAAAAGGACTGATAAAAAGAGCTTTAGGAAAAAGTCTGGGTTGTTAGCATTTAGAAGCTGAATGATATAAGACTTCAAAAGGAAAATACTATAAATATGATTACACTGGAGGTGGCTTAAGGAAAGAAAAAATGAAAAGTAATTTAAAAGTGACCGTGATTTACTTCAGGAAGAAAAAAATATTTTCCTTACTTCCAAATTTATTTTAAATAATTTTTGGTCTGAGAACTAAAACCAAACTTTAACAGCACTTATTTGAAAATCTAATTAAATGTAAGACACGTATAAATTTGTTTATGAGGAGAAAAATATATTAATTTTCTAAAATGATTAAGCAAAATACAGTAATTTGGCCCATTAGATTCACATCATTCAAGGGACAGAGATTTATTGTTTTCAAAACTGTGGAACAAAGAGGGGTGGGGAAGAGAAGTGACAATATGTCATATTTCCAATCAAAAGCATTCAAAGACATGCTAGTTACCAATACCATTTTTTTTCAGTTATGATGAATTAATAATTCCAATAACTTTGTAACATACACTGACTACATACACTATAGGCTTGGTGTTCCAGAAGGGGAAGAATAATAAAATATGCTTGGAAACTCACAAAATGGCTTTCTGGGAAGTGCAGTATCTGGTAAAAGGAATGGGCATCAGATCAAACGTGGGCAGGTTGCATTTAATTTGTAGCCTCCATAAACACAAGGACCATCCTTTTTACAGCCTGCATTTGTCATATTGAACGGACGCCTGGAGCTCCAGTTTTCTGCTTCCTACTTCTAGACCAGCCTGTCAGATACCTCAGGCAAGGAGCCATACTGTTTTCATAATCTTCCTGGGGTGGATCACACCGTCAAGTGCAGGTGAACATTAAATATTCACTCCTGGACAATGACAGCCAGGATCACACTTGGACAAAACAGGAAGCAGGCAAGGTTTCCCTGGGGGAGCCCCAGGATTCCTTTTTTTTTGTTTTTTTTTTTTTTTTTACTCATTTTAAGACCACTTTCCTTCTGCTCCACTCCACTTTTTACACGTCCCCTGGCACAGGATTTTCTACCATCAAGATACTCTCTCACCCATTCCTCTGTGTACAGTTGTTCCTGTGCCCATCTATATATCCCTTAGATTTCTTTTTGACCTGTCTGACTGCTTCTAAGTCAGTACCAGCAGGACTTTGCCCAAGTTTTTGCTGGACTCCACAGTAGAAGTGGCAGAGAAACAATGACAATTCTACATCCCTCAGTAGGTAACCAATAACAAAGAAGAGTTGGTAAGAGCCTATGAATACTTCATTTCCCTTAGGGCTTGCAGGAGGATAACTCTTAGATGTGCTTTACACCTTGTCCCAGAGAGTCTCAGTTACAATAGAAGCTGTTACTGACTCACTGCCCTTGTCTGTCTCTGTCCCCAGTCCCTATCAGTGTTTCCTGGGACCACCTCATAAATAAATTACTATCGATTCCCAAGTTACAATTATTTAACTTAGGAGGATCCAACTTAAGATTTTTTGACTTTACAATGGTGTGAAAGCAATATGCATTTGGTAGAAACCAAAATTTAAATTTTGAGTTATGACCTTTTCCCCAGTGGTACAGTTCTGTCTCCGGAAGCTGGGTGGTGACAAGGAGGCACAGCTCACAGTCTCAAGTTCAAAAGGATTAACAACCAATATTCTACAGTGTACTGTGGTACCAGAATTTTTTTTATATGTGTTTTGTGTTTTTGAATTTCATCATGTTTAAAAAAATACTTGAGATATTCAACACCTTATTATAAAATAGGCTTTGTGTTAAATGACTTTGCCCACCTGCAGGCTAATAGAAGTGTTCTGACCACTCTTTACACTAGGCTAAGCTATGGTATTTGGTAGGTTAAACATATTAAATGCATTTTTCAATTAATGATTTATTCAACCTATGATAGGTTTTTTGGGATGTAACCCCACTGAAAGTCAAAGAAGAGCTGTGCTTGTACTGGAATTCTTTACTCACAGCAAACTACTAGGTATGTTGAAACCAATATACTCCAATCAAAAGTGGTATCATTAAATAATGGAATAATGTCATACCTTACCATGCATTTAGGTCAACATGTTTTAACTATTTTTGAATACTTGTATTTTAAGGCATTTACCCAAGGGACTACAAATTTTCTTTTAAATAAGAGACATGGATGAGAAGAGGAATATGAGGCATTTTAAAGGACCATATTTTTACATAAGGAATATGCAGTTTCCAGTATTCTTCTTGCAGCACCATTTCTGATTACCATCAAATGTAAAATTTAATTACTTAAACTAAGGATAACTTGTTACTTTTGAAATGGTCATATCTCAAAGGTCCTCATCTTCAAGCAAGTGTCACCTCTTCAAGAGCTTGTAGTGGTAGGTTGGGGAACCTAAACATAATATTTAGCCATGTCAATAAACCCACCAAGGAAAGATTCAGCTTATGTGAAGCTTTTTGACAGTTCGTCAGTGAACTAATCAACGTGGGCATTTCACATGGGCACTCAGAGAAGTATCCAATTTAGACCAGTGGTTCTCAATCTTAAGTGTACATAAGAATTACCGACAGCTTCTGATAACATGGAATTTCTGATTCAATAGATCTAGACCGGAAAAGAACATTCACATTTCTAACAAGTTCTCAGATGATGCAAATGTTATTAGTGAAGCGGTCACACATTGAAAGCCACAAATGTAGACAATTTTTATATTCTCCTTCCAAATAGTGTATCGTTCTATTCAATAGACACTTCTAAATGTCCTACTGTTAACCACAGCCCAATAACAGATACTTTTCTCCCTAGAACATTCCTCTCTTTTGCTTTACTGCCTGAGAGGCAATGCCATTACTTTACAACTGACCCTTAACATAGCTTTCCTCATATTCTTTTTTTTGCCTAATAAACTTACCTTCTCCTTTAGGTAATCACTCTGGAAAGTAAAAATTAAATTCTCTACATTCACTCAACATTGAAGGTTACTTTCTGCCAGGCGGTGACTATAACAGATACGGTCCCCACATTCAGTTGTATTTGAATTGTTTCACATGGTTTTAGTCTATAATAGACAGAACTTGTAATCATAACCACAATATCTCAAAAAATTTGTATCTTAAATTTAGTTGGCAAGGCTTGTTATTTGGCAATATATGGAAGTGTTGTCTTCCATATAGAAACTGGATACCAAAAATAACAGACCTTCAAGCAATTTTAATATAATAGCTCCAAGAGGAAAATTATCAAATGCACAAGATCTTTAATGAAAAGAATGGATACAGAAGATTATTACCTTCTCATTGCTTCCTTGTGACCTTCTAAGTAGGTCATTGCTTACACTCTGTAATATAACTCAATATACATAACATAATTAAAGGCAATTATTTAGGAAGAGTTCCAAAAGGAAATAAAAGGATGCATAAAAGGGCTTTTTTTTTTTTTTTGAGATTCAAGAACATCATAATGCTTTAGGTGGACCAGGGAAAAATTATAAACACAATTTGGTTTTAGAAAATAAAATAGTGGATTAATACCAATATTATTTGATACAATTCTATTTGTGAGCACTTTACGAAAGGTTGTCAATATTTACATGCAATGCAGCTGATGTAACTGAATGACAGTGTGATAATCATTGTCATTATAGAAACTATTTTTTTCTTATTCCTTTGCTTCTATACAGCATTGTTTCTTTTGTTGAAGCATAAGACCAAAAATAATCATGTAATTATGTCCAAGGATATAGAACAATACATACTCCTTTTGAGGATATTACAGAGTTATATCTATCTATAAAGGAATCTTCTATTTGTATGCTGATTCTAAGTCTATTTCTAATGCTGCCTATTTCTTCAGGTACCTGACACAGTGTTCCATGCAGCACATTGCTTGGACATCACCTACATGCAGGTTCTCTGTTCCTACAAAAAGATTTTCAGTTTGTGCTTCGGTATCAAAGAAATGGCCCCCAACTCCACCAGGTTAAGAAATAACTTGGATGATTTTTTTGCTGTTTTCTATCTGCAAATAAATTACACTTCACCCAATTTCAGTTGTGTTCAACAAAATGTCCTGTTTGATCTTAATAAACAATTACAATCTAATTGTTATGTGGATAATTTTGGTTTTGACTATTTTAAATCTACCAGAACAGTCTCAACTTCAGACATTCTTCCATGTTCAAAAAAATAACTTCCTTGAAAATGTCTCATATGACTTCATGCCATAAGCTTGGATGTTTAATAAAGCGAACAGTACCTCTGAAGCCAATTTAATGACTCCTCCTTGTCTTCCTGAGTCTGGATGTGATCCGATTATCTTCTTTCATTGAATTATGCCACTCTTTAAACCCAATTGAAAGCTTGTCCCACTAAACCTCCTTTTCTAAATGGTTGTGTTTGGAAGTGGTCATACTCAGAAAGGAGCCTGTACAAAGAGTTCTCATTGAAAAGACTAAATAAGCTTAAAGACTTGGACACATCTGACATTGTCTAATCTCCAATCTAAACACATGTGTGTGTGCATGTGCATGCACCGACTGCACACATACACATAGAAATATTTCTGTTCCTTGGTATTAGGACTCTGATAGCAAAGTCTTTGATCCCTATAAACTGCCTATCACTTCAACTACAAGGACTGGGAAGCTGTGGGGGAAGCTAGGTCATAAGGAACAACAAACACCTTCTAGTCACATTTTTTGGTAATTGACAACGTCTCCTTTCTCTTTGCATTCAGATAATTTTATCTGACCATTATCAGATTGTCTGATGGACATGAACTTCCCTTATTTCTCAACATTTTCTTTCTCAAAATTATATTCACGAAAAAAGAAATACACCATGTAAGTGGTTGCCTATAGTACGTGAACCACTCAACTAATCACCATGCTTTTTATTCCCTATACTTTGTATTTGGTTATACAAATACTCAGAGTAATATATGGATTAGCATTTCTAGCATAAAATTATTTTTTGCTACCATCTATTTCAATTTTTGTCTAGGGTATATCTAATAATATCTTACCTCTCCTTATATTTTATGTTTTATATTTATGTTTATATTTTGGGAAGGTGAGTTCCAAAGATCAAACAAAACAATGTCAAAGAGGGGACTAGCATTTGTAGTTCCTCCTAGTCCATATGTTACAAGATTACATAATATATAGCATTACTAAATTGCATAGTGACAATAATATTTGTAGAATATGTTAAAGTAAACTACTTATTTACATAGAGTAATGAGAATTAGGTGTGTCCTTCTCTGGCTTAATTCTAAAGCTTCTTCAACTATCTCTCTTCCTTCATTTTTCCCTAGACCAGCTCAGCCATCTCTATGACTTTAAATCTCCTTAACTTACATCTCCAATTGTGATCTTATCAATGAATTACAAATTCCTCAATCCAATTTTGGACTAATTTACAGCACTATTTTTGTGTGATAGAGTCATCTTACTCTTAACCGCAAAGTGATTTCTCTATCCATTCTCTCTGCCACTCTTCAAATTTAATACACATCTCTTCTTCCCACCTTTAGAAATGGCACCAGTATCTCAAGCCTATAAGTGAGAGTTAATTTGTATTTTTCTTTCCTCTCTCAACTTCTAATTCCATAGACATCACACTTACTCACCACTGTGACCATTTTGAACATCTCACCCCTTACTTAGATTTTAAAAATAATAAAAATACCACCTGGTACTTCACCATTTCTCCTCCAAACCATGTTTCAATTTGGCAGACAGATTTTTAAAGCATCATCATTTCAACGTCCTGAATTGACTTCCGTGGAACTAGACTGAACCTCTGTCACATTGAAAGCATGATTCAGTTCCTGCTTCCTTTGTTGACCTTGCTCTGTTTCTATCTTATTCTCTCTCTAACTACAATCATAATAGTCCTATTTCATTTTCTAGAGCCCAGGAAGTGCTTTCCTCCTCAAGTATTGCTCAGGTTGTTTTCTCTCAGTGAAGAGCAACTCTGTCCCTATTCTTGCCATAATATGCTCTCTTTCAATACTGGCATAATATATGAAAACACACCACAGAATTGCTGTCCTTGGCTATCCTCTCTGAAGCAGTTCTCTCCTGTTATTTATAACCATAGTGTTTCATTCACATCATTTACCTTAGGTACCACCCATTTTCTGTTTTCTTGTTCAAAATCTGTCTGTGCTCACCGGAATTCAAGGTTTGGGGTGGTAGGAGCTATTTTGGTTGGATTTGTCAATTAATTTCACCCATTGCCAGCAAAATGTTCAACATACAGTAGATTTTTAATAAAAATGTTATATAGTAATGAGTATGATAACTGTAATTCAAATAATATCAGTACCTTAGTTCTTAGTAAGACACAGACATTGTTCTAAGTGTTCTGTGTGGGCATTACCTCATTTAAAGAGATAAGTACTATTATTATCCCATTTTCCAAAGGAAGAAACTGAAACACAGAGAGTACAAGTAGTTGGGCAAGTCAAAAAGCTATTAAAGAACAGAAAGAGTTTCAAATCTTCATCATCTGCTCCTACCACAATACACACTTGGCTACGATATCTGTTAAAATATGATGTTGAATAAAGAGAAAGATATCCAAGGACAATAAAATATATTTGATAAGCAAACTTTAAAAATAAAACCCAGGATTTAACAAAGGCTGAGGACTGTGAAGACAAAGTATTTTTAATATAAAAACTAAAACAACATGACATTTTTATAATTTAGAAGATATATTTGGTCAAGTATCTCAGCACATCATAAATGTTACTGAGCATCCAGAATTGTTAGTAGTTAAACAAAGTGTATTACAAGTCTAATCTAACTTGACCCCATGGAATAACCTATGTTTTTAAAAATATTTTGTTATAAGATCATTCAGAGTGGTTTTCACTTTTATATAAGTTCAAAAAGACAATGACTGAATTTATATTCAGCTGATTAATCAAATTTGACTAAATTTTGAGAAAATAGGGATATTATTAATACTGGGTAGTTTTCAGACTCAAAAGCATTGGGGTCATGGGTCTGCTTCTTAAAAGGCAATCCAGACATAGTTTGTACTGTTTTCAAACTGATGTCTCCTCTTAGGATTGAATGTGATGCTCTTGAAAATCATCAAACAGACCCAAAGTAGCCCATGGGTATATTCAATTCTTGGTTCATGCAGTTACTGGAAGTTATTTCCAACCATAGTTGATCCATGCTTAAGGCATGATAAGTGCAACAAAATTGGAAAAAAAAGAAGAAAGGAGGATAGTGTTTGGCCTCTGGGTAATTCAGAGAAGCCATATCTGGCAATAGCCAGTTGTGAAAACAACATTTATCAGCATCAATAGCAGAGTCTAGAGGCAATCTGAGATAGAAACCATTATTTGGGTTCTCAGATGTTCAAAAGTTGAAGCATGGTAGATTACTTAAAAAGATAAGACTGAGCTCTGACTGTTTTCATTTCTACCTACCTGCTTTCCAAGATCTTATCTCATTTCCTTTCCCCCCTTTAAGTGTGATTTCTGTCTTTTTTCCTAAATAGACATAGTGCCCAGGATTTAGCACTATTTTGTCTTCTTGAAAGTCTTTATAGTTAATCCTTGGGGGGTAAAAAAAGTACTTCAATCTCTCTAAGACCAAATATAAAATGTCAGGTAGTAGGGATGTTATCTACCCAGAGCAAATTGGTGGCATTTGGGAGCAGGGTATGGAAGGGTACTTGAAAATAAGCATCTTTATTTTCTGTATTATTTTCTATAACTCAGTATATCATATACAATATCTAAATATTCTCTAACAATATCTAAATATTCTGTAACAATTAATTTGGAGTTAAGTGATAAACTTCTTCAGGGTTACAGTTGAACATAGGAATTTGACCCCAAAATTCATGAACTTCTAAGCTTCTATCACAGTGTAGAAAATGTGTCATAAATGTACTCCATGAGTGGGGTTAGATCTGTCTCTTAAATAGCTAATACTAGTAAATTTTTTAAAAGTAAATCATTTTTATTATTCATAGATTTACTAAGTATCTGTTGACTGCCTATTAGTCTCCCAACTATTTTCTACACCCCACAATAAAATAGTGAATACAGCCCTGACCTAGGATCTAACGGAAAGTTGAAACAAGAACAAGAGCTGCACTGCAATGACATTGTCGTGGGAGCACCTGCCTCAGGTCAAGTTGTCAAGGAATTCTTTTCGAGGATGTGGCATTTTACTGCCATCCAAAAAATAAAGAGGAGAAAATTGGATCAGGCAAAAGAACAGCATATGACAGGTCACAGCCTACCAAGGTCAAAGGATTGCAGAAGTATGTGATTACGATCTGGTTAGGAATAGCGGTGGGCAAGCAGGAGAGGGGAAGCTACAAAATGGATACTAAGGAAACAGTGACACAGGGCCTTATAGGCCATGCTCAGGACTTCCATCTTCCTTCTAAGAGTATGGAGAGACTCCCCACATATTCTAAATCAGAACATTCAGTGTAATGAAAAGACCATAGAAGCCCAAGAGCATGGGGATAGCCCTGCAAATAGGCCACTGCGATGATGTAAACTGAGAGATACTGAGACTGGACATGAGTAGAATGATATGAAAGATATTTTGGGGGTAAAATGAGCCATACTCGGTACAAGCAGAGGAAGGAATGGAGACTAACGCCTGTGTTATATTTCATACTATTTAGTATATATATATATACATATATATATATATATATATGTATATATATATATATATCCCACTTAAATAATAAATAAAGGTGGTTAAGGGAATAGTCTGATGACACAGTGCTATATTATGAAATATTTATATTAAATATAAGTGGTATATTTGCATATTGGAAATTAAATTTCCCCTAAATAAAGAATTTTGAATGAATAAAAGCTATCTACTGATGTCAATTGAGAGCACAAGACAGAGTGACCTCATTCACAATAACTATCAGAAACAGATGACAGTGACTTTCTACTTCATTGGGGAAATAGTATAATATTAGTTTCTTTAACATGAAATTTTTTTTATCACTGGCCAAGATGGAGAAATACTGGAATCAAATAACAACATCCAAGTAACAAAAGAATTCCATTAATGTAGCTGTAACTTTCAGAAGTAAAGCAACTAAAGGACAAGCAGATTTTTCTGGAGTTTAATATCTGAGCAGTTAAATAGCTAAAGTAGGGCCCCCCTGGTGGCGCAACGGGTTGAGCGCAGTGCTGTGGAGCTGTTGGCTGCTGCAGTGTGAGTTCCATGCCCAGCTGGGGAGATTCCCACACGGCGTGGTGGACCTATCCTGCCTTGCCCACTGCTCCCCTCAGCAGTTTATTTCGGTCGATCTGCCTGTTCTGCTTCTTGCTCTGTCTCTGGTGAACCCTCTCACTGTCCTGCACCTCTGGTTTGAATCCCAGCTTGTATGAAAAAATAAAAATAAATCTTTAAAAAAATTGCTAAAGTAACATATTCTTTTGAGTAGAATAACTTATAACTAAAAGATCAATGGAAAAGGTAAAGCCAGACATCTTATTTCAAGGATTTATTTAACCACTAATGTATTTTCCTTATTATGTTTTAGTTCATAAAATGCATTCAAGACTGAAATAGAGCTCTAGGCTGAGCGTCTAACAAACATCAAGTTACTCTCCAACATAAAAAGGAAAAAATAAGTGCCAATCAACGAATACCTTTCCCTTACCAGATTCTACAATCTCTGTATGGCACATAACCCTGTATTTCCTGTCTGCCCATCATAATTTTTATTTATTTCTAAAATTAAATTCATAAATAACTTTTTCCAGTAAAGTCACATATATTGCTTTCTTCCTCTATATTTGTTATGTAGTATAGATTATACTTTATCCTTTTTAAATTCTTCACTTTTTATATATGTCATGTTCAACTAGTTTTATACACTCAAGAAAATGTTGGTTCTCCTCATTCTTTGATAGACTGTTCAGTACAAAAAACACGTAATTCAACATAGTAGGTTAGTGAATGAATGATTATTTTATCTTGCAGGGTAATCAGTAGTTCATACTAAGTTGTATCTGAGTTTTCTATTTTTAACTGAGAGATACTGAGACAAACTAAAGAAGAGTTCTGGACATCCATAAAATGTTTAGGAATCAGTTTTTATGCCATTATTATGAGATGCATTTTGCTCATTTTAGTACAGAAAAATCCTAGGAAGAGATAAAATTATTAACTGAAATGGAATCAACTATCCTAGGAAATAAATAAAAGACAACAAAACCACTAACAATTTCACAGAATTTATATTTAGAATAATCCTTTTCCTATAAAGTTTCAATTAACAGGAAAATACAAGTAGGTAAATAGTGAATGGGAGAGTAGGTGTTTTATGTTCAAATTTTAATTCTGCAGCTAAGAAACAATATTTCCCAACACAAGTCATTTCATTTTTAGGAATCTGAGCGTTACTGAGGTCAAAGAAAAGTAAATACATATTTCAGACATTTTTTCAAAATAAATAAGGAGCATTTCAAACTTCTTATGGAGTAATAGGTATTATTCCTTTAGTGTATTATATACATATGTAAAAAATCAGAAATGAGCACAGGAAAGCAACAACTAAAAGATTCCTTATTTTTTCAACTAGTATGAGTAAAGTGAAAGACATTCCAAAGGGAAAACTTTGTCAAGTGGGAAATCTGCTTCTTCCAGCTGTCATCTGTGGGTTTAGTGCTTGCTACCATCATAGGGTTTCCCAGTAACTGAACCTCCACTTTAGAAAATAAACCTTGCTTTTAGTGCTACAAGTGAATTGGAATGAAAATCCCATATGTGCTGAGAAAAAAAAAATTGTACATGATGATATATGAATCATTTTCCAAAGAGTTCACAGATGATGCACTAAAATGGACATTACATGTAAGGAAGAATATAAAACAACCATGCCACGGACTAACATTATCCAGCCTTAATTGTTGTAAGCAAGAAATGTTTCTTTAAAAACTGTGTAGTATTTTAATTTTTTCCAACAGAATTCCATTTAAGTTTTTAAATGTTTTATCTTCCATTTGAAGTAATCTTAAAACATCAATGGACTTTGTAATTTTTTCCAATGTTCTTAATCCACTGGAACATACTTGAGTCTTTAAGAGAATCACTTCATAGAGCATAGTGCTTTCATTCATTTACTTTTCATGTGTCAATCTGCAATGCAAATGTTTGTGTATACTCCAGGATTTTACTGAGCATGGAGGAAAAAAAGAAAGAAGATAATAATTACCAAAAAAAGTGTATATATTTGAAGAGTTCTGTGCAGTGCTGAAGATGAATAATAAAATAGCAGAATGGGTGAAAAGAACATTTTTTTTTTGTAATATTGCTGTGTTTATTGAGTCTATTTGAAATGCAAAATTATCTAATATCTATCTATCTATCTACCTATCTCTGTTATCTGAAACTGTCATTGCATTTCAATCCTTAAGTATGTTATGCAAAACTTTTAAAAAATCTACAATGCAAACAAACAAATAAAAAACACTTTACGTAATTTGCTTTAAGAGAACTTGGGCAATAAAGATAGTAAAATTTCAAGAGTTCAGGACTCAAATGTCTTTGGTCTTACCTAAAACTGTATCATTAACAATATTTTAAATATTTTTCATAACAGCCATTAAAAACATCAACTATATTATTTTCAATATTTGTACACAATCCTAAATAATAGTGAATAATGAAAAATGATTAATATGAAGGTTGATAAAAAGTTGACTTTTTAATAAAATTTGTTGCCATCTTCATATACTTGTAGCATAATTTTTAAGTTAAAGAGTACTCAGTAAAATAAACTCCGAGGAGCAGTTAAAAACTGTGTAAATAACTTAGGGTTCAAAGAGGTTTACTGAAGAGGACAAATGAAAAATTATAGTGAAAGACACAAGCGGATAAATGTGATTTCAGCAGAGCAGGAGAAAGTTCATTATATATCCTCAGAAGTTCTGGAGAAAAGAGACGATATACAATGATAATATAATATGATTTTAAGAGAAAGGCCCTCAAACCAAGGGCTTTATCTCCCTTCTTTAATACTCTCTGGCAGTCTGTTATCAGCAGCACCATCCCTGTCACCATCATTCTGTGTTTTATTTAAGGTACCTGTTTGTCTCCTATCCCTTTCACATCCCCAGACCTCAATATAGAATCACATGAAAGCTGAAAGCAGGAGCCGTGTCTTTTCATTTTAGTTTTGTCTTCACTGACTCTCCAAGGACCTCACAAAATTCTCATAAGAGAGGTGAGTTGGGCACCAAAAAATCAAAGAAAGGACACCAAGTGCTGCAGGAAAACCCATCACAGACAGAGGAAAGGGGAAGGGAAAGGGCAGTGTACAGCTAAGTGTGGGTAGGGTGTTACTGGCGGAGGGCCGTGCAGCAGGAATCATCTCAAGATAAGTTAAAGGATGTCAAGGAGAGCCACCACAACAAGCTAAGAAGAGACTTCCCCTGTAGGTTTCAGAGTGAGCACAGCCTTGACAACAACTGATTTCAGGCTTCTAGCATACAGAACCAAGAAAAGAAATTTCTGTTGCTTTAAGGGCTTGGAAACTAATAGAGACAAGTTTATAGGCATGCGCCTTTTCCCAAAAAGAGGGTTCTGAGTCATTATCAGATTTGCAAAGTGATCTGAAACCCAGGAAAACTTCAGAGCAACTGTTCCGTGACTTCCAACTGGAAACCTGGCAGGGTACGTATGGCCCCAATCATACAGGGTACAGTAAACCATAGTAAAGTTTGGACACAGGCCCTAAAGGGAAATCATTTTGAAATACTTTACACTCATCAGCATTTCAAATATAAACAGTACACTTTGCAAGTTAAATGTCATGTATAAAATAATTTTTGTAAAGACAGATTTGATATCATAGATCATGGTGAATCCCCAAAGGGAGATGAAAGTAGCAATCAGCTAGCTGAAAAATCTAGAAAATGATGCTATTTTTACAAGTTTGGGCTAACCACTTATAATCTCTTGATATCTAAATAAGTAATCTCATAAATGCAAAATAATAGGAAATTCAGTTACCATACTAGAAAAGTACAATTTCCTACTAGAGGGAAAAATACCTTCTTAGCTTTCCTTTTCCCAGAACAATAGCACAGTATTTACAATTCATATAATAGCATTGTATTTTTTCGAAGCCAAGAGGGGCAGCTTTTTAAGCACATCAGCACTTTTCTACCTTAAATGTGTAATGTAACTACTGTTCATTCAATATAAGCACTTTAATTCATTTTTTTGTGAAGAAATCTTAACAACTTTCAAGGAACTAATATACTGTTTAAAGTTAAAACAAAATAAAATAAATGCAGTAAATCTGGAAGAATTAGCATTGCATTAAATTAAGAGAAGTTTAATAGGGCATGTTTTCAATTACTTGGGACAATTTAAATTGTTGCTAAGCAGGAGAAAATACTAAAAATTAAAATAATAAAATTGGGTTTAATATGCAAAAATGCAGATTATGAAAAAAAGTGAACTTAGCAGCAACCCAAGGAAACCATAAATTTTGGTTTTAATCTTCAGTAAACATCACTCTTGAATATATAAGAATGAAAGCAAGAGAACAAAGAAAGAGAGGCTTGCTGAGTTATCTTTCTAGGAAAGAGGTTGTAAGCACATTAAAGAATTAAAAACCAAGTATTTGCACAAAAGAAGGAAGTGAGGAAATACAGAGAATAATTCTAAGTCAAGTAGAATGGATAAGTAAACCAAGGACGATGAGTATAAAAAATACGTTCTTTGCTGATCAAAGGAAAGCAATTTTCAATAGAATGATGTTAAATGAATATGGTCTGGAGGCTGAAGATTGAAGGTGACTGGGTAGAGGATAGCAAATCCATGCTACTCTAGGAGGCCATTTGGTAGTGAAGACAAGCAAAGAGAGTTGGGGTGGTGGAAACTACATGGAATGTGGGAAAGAGCAGTTTGTTTGTTTGTTTAAAGATTTATTTATGCATACAAGAACTGGGGTACAGGCCAGAGGTGTGGGGGGTGAGAGGATTCATCAGAGACAGAGTGGGGAGCAGAACAGGCAGACCTACTGAAGTACACTGCTGAGGGAACGAACCAGCGGGCGAGGCAGGAGAGGTCTGCTGCGCCATGTGGGAAGCTCCCTGGCTGGGGATCGAACTCGTGCTGCAGTGGCTGCGATAGTTTCATAGTGCCGAGACTTACACTGTTGTGCCGCCAGGGAGGCCCCTGTTTGTTTGTTTTTTCCCCAGGTAATGCATGTTTGAGAACATCAGTTGTTAGAAGCAAGGATACTAATAAGAAGATACTTGGAAATCAGTTTGATTCAGATCTCACCATGTGGTGTACCTGGGGGACACTAATTGAAAACATGGCCTAAACTATACCAGAGATTCTGGAACTTTCAAGCAACAAGAAAGGATGAGTTTTAGAGAAGGAATCACCTCAAGGAGATCAAGAAGTTTCCAGTTTTCCTAGCATGAACAAACAGGCTATTCCAATCACAGGGGTCCTAATGGCAAAGGACCTGGGGTGGGGAAGTACGTGCATGTACATGGTGCCTTATGCTTTCCCAGGATGGCCAGGAAGTCAAAGTCCTCTGTGGACATGGAGGGACGGGAACAGGGTATGGAGGCAGGTGGGGAAATCACCTTCATCTCTAATGCTTCTCAGCAACTCCTCCAGCCAATCACCTTCTTATCCCTTCACTTATAGCAAGTGATTTCATCCTCTATTTTATTTAATAACTTCATAGAAATCACTGCTTCTCTTTAGCAGATATTTGAACAAATCCTCCAAAACTTGCACCATTCCCACACCCTCCAAAACATCCTCTACTTTGCCTCCAAACTCATCTATCTGAAATGCAAATCTGCTTTCTTCTGTCCCCTCATTTAAAGTCACAATCACCTTAAAACCTCAACACTATTTAAAAAAATCAGTCTCCAATGGATTCAAAGCCCCAATGAGTGTCCTTATTCCCCACAAGTCCCCATAAGAAATCAGAGCTCACGACCATGTCACCTGACATTATGGTTAGTAGTAGTGAGTAATGGTAAAACTGACTCCAGATTTGGAAAGGAGTAGAAAGGAGAATTTATATTGGTACCACATGGAAAAGTAGTAAGAAAAAGTCATGCCCAAATGGTAATGTTTAGCTTACTTTTCTTAGCAAATCATGGGCTATTCCTTTCTTAACATCTTAATGCCTCTTAACATTCTTTATTGTTGGGAAAAAATGTAACACTCTGTAAAACAGAAGTCACAGTCAAAATTAATCTTCTCAAAAAGGAGGTCACTAACTTGCTTTTCTAAACAAATATGCTACTCACTGAGGGACAGCATTTCATTTTTAGGTTTGTCAAACAATCATTCAACAGAACAGGCCTCTTCCTAGCTACAAATTATCCTTCCAGCTTCTCCTAAATCAGCCACAAAACACACTACATGCTTAAGTCATAGTATACTTCTTGTGAGATATTATACTGCCCAGCCCCTTTGCTTCCACTGATCTCACTCCCCTTTCTCTGAAGTTCATTCTTTCTTAAACTCCAAGCCTCTTCATAAGGAAGTCTTCCCCTTAAGTGTTTTCCTCATACCTCTGCTATTTAGAACTGAAAGTCTCAAGATATTCCTAGTATTTGTTCAAAGCAGCTTTAAAAATGATCTTCCCACCATCCAAAAAGCATTATGATAGCATTTTAATTTTTTATCATTTTCAAAGAAAATATTTCTCGACCTCTATTTCAGTATTGAATTTTTTTTTTACAACGATGCCTTTTAATAGCCATGTTGATGTCCACATACCTTTTCTAATCTTGTTTTTTAACTTACAGAAAAATCATTGGTTGAAATTTTTCTTAAGATAATTTACCCTCAGGTTTCATGACAGGATTAAAGTCAAACTATAAATCCCAGTGAATTTGTCCTAGTATAGCCCTTACCCTCAAGATTTACTTCAACTCTGAGTCACAGAAAGGTGGTAACTGCTACAGAGACCATTCAGCTATTCCATGTGAGAACTATGTATTTTCTTTTATTATGTTTTTATTGCCTTAAATATTTTCATACTTAAATACAAAAACATATTTTCATTAAAAAAATCAGGATACAAATATAATTAAGTGTGACTGTGTAATTAATTCTAAACAGGACAGAATAAAGTTACTGTTTTTCTTGAGTGGTAGATTTTTTTTCAGACATGTTAAATAAATAGACTTTTTTAGGATTTAGGATTGGCAGTTTAAGAATACAGATTCTATAAGAACTGAATAGTAATAATATCATTAGATTGGTATTTACACTGTTTTCATGGAAATTTCTGTGTTACTATTATAAACATCATTCAAAAATTATCATAAAATTATATGTAAATTACTATATGATAAAAAGAAGACATATACTAAAGAAAAATCAGGTATGTAAAAGAAAAATTTTCCCATACCTGGAAACATTAGAATTTTAACTTCTACTTCCTTTTGAAAGAAATAAACATTTCTGATATCATGTTTTTGATAAACTATAAAGGATTTAAGACATGTTTTGGAAAACAAGTGACCCAACGATCTGCTCTATGGTTATGTGCTTTCTAGTCAATCTTTTCAGACTTCCTTTTCATTTTGTATCAGTATAGCTATTAATATCTAATCATTTTTTTAGCTATAAATTATTCCTACCAAGAATGATTCCCTGGTTTAGCCTATAAGAGTTCTGTCTTGCACTACATGCAAATTTTAATAAAACTTAGGCACATTCTCATAATTAAATCATCTGATGTTTTCGCTAGTCAAACCACCTGAATTCCAAGGGACTATGTTATAGTTTAAGGCATTTACCAAACCTATTATTTTAATAGCATTGCAAAGAGTATAAATGAAGAAGAGGGGCAATTAAATTAACCACATAGAGGGAGACAATTCAAGGCAGACTTACATTTGCTAAAATGATGTTAAAAACACATAACACAAAATTTTCCATGAAAGAAACAGTGGAAATATCAATATAATAATACTATTACTAATAAAACATGCATTTTATCATGATATTAGATGCAATATTAAACTTATATAGAACTTGTATTTGTATAGTTTTTAACTTTTCGTAATGCATCAATGATATTATCCCAACTCATCTCTTTTAGTTGGTGCTAAAACATTATTCTGTTTTGTTTGTTCTTGCATATTAAGAACAGAAAGAGTGAAGAAAAATAATATATCCAAAAGTAACTTTAAAAGCATATTCTGTCACCAGAACTGACAAGTCATAAACAGTAACATATGAAAAAGCATGTGACCAAACAGGTGACCATTTAAGCCTGTCCTTCCTGCCATCATCTGAGTGCACTTCATTCTGCATCCCCAACTACTCCTATGATGACAGTCTTCATTATCAGTTCCCTCAGAGACCCTCCTAGGGCAGTAAAAGGCCATGATCCAGCTCTGTTACTGGAACAGTGTGGGCTAGAAACAACTCATCACTGAGAAACCTCCATGTTACTGAAGAAAAATCATAAAACAAGCAAATGAAAAATTTGGCATAATGGATTTAAATAACTCAATTATCTGACAACATTACCCATCTGCTCTTGTACTTTTATGTCTACCTCCCTGTCTCAGCATGAGTAAGTTCTCTGCTAGAAGGTACTGGTCCAAAACAGAACTCTAGAGGTCTGCACTTCAGCACTTCTCCTTGAGCTTATCAACAAACCCACATTGCATCATGAACCATCACACAATCCAAGGCACTGCTGGTTCTGTGGGATTACATGACACAAATGAGACTTTCCATGATTTCTCTGGTTGGTTTAGGAGTGATACAGATGAAATGAAGGTAATGTGAATGGGAAATGCATGTCCTATGTGCCTTAGATCTTTGCTGGTGGCACTATCTATGTCATTCCTCCTGGGAAGCAAGATTATTTCTGATGCATGTTGTCCTGGAAAGAAGAATCAGAGGCTTCTACTTTTTCTTTCCTCCTTTAATGGCTTTTACTTCCACAGGTCAGAGAATTAATCTAAGGTTTCTACACTAAGAAATCCATTCCAATTGGGAATTCAAGAACCAAGCAAGGAAATTAGCATAGAGTGGTTCTGTGAAGCCCTGGACAAACTGTGAGACAGTAAAATTAAATATGATATAACTGAATGTCCAGGATTATCCCTCTCCTACCTACCATGCATTGAATCATTAATTTCATTTCAGAATCTCCTCCTTCAGGTTTGCTTTCTAAGGCTACTTCTGATTCTACGTATTTCAGGCTGAGTTCTAGCAAAGAACAGTACCTAAGAAATGGCTTTTGTATAGGTAATTTATCTGGAAGAACCAATACAGAGAAGAAATAGGAAAAGTGAAGAACTGGGAAAGGAGAAAGACCTGAAGGGAAGAAGGGGTGAAAGAGAAAATCAACCTCATAATGTGTTTTCAAGTTGATTCCCACTGTGGGAATTTGGGACATAATATTGCTAGGAAACCCTCCAGGGATGTGTAGAATACATCTCTTCATTGTCTGCTCAGTGCAACAAAGGAGGAACACTTTTCAATTGGCTCCAGTTCCTCCATTTGTCAAAAGGCATCAATGACTGGAACTCAAGTATATACATGATTTCAAATGTCTAGTTGGTTTCCCCCAAGAGTTCTGGAAGTCTGTGGCAAAAAAAAAAAAAAAAAAATTCCCAGAGCAGAAAACAACAGAAAGTGGATACAGCTGAGCCAGCTACTGTTAGGTCACATCTGTGGGAAGCTATCTACCTCAGTTGCTGAAGAAATATGAGAGAGGAATACACTATTCTCCCATTCAATTGGAAAACAATTCACCTTTCCTAATATGGCAAAATGTAGAGTTGCCACTCTTAAGCACTTGCCAGTTTCTCTGAGATTTTAATAGAAAGTAAGCTTCCCACTATTACCTTTGCACTGATAACAAAAAGCACAAACAAGCATGCCTCAAATTAGAATTTGGTTTCAAAAGGCAAGTTAGCAGAAAATGTAGTTATTCCTCAAACCTCCCTCTTCTTCTGCCCAAACTTCAGTGTGCTTTTGATGGACTCTCATCAGCACATCTTCCTATAATGGCAGCCTCGCCCGCCTGCCATCATCCTTGGCTATTGCCCCATTCTGTAGGTGGGACTGAACAGTCTTTGTCACCTGTTGGCTGCCCCCCCAAACTCCCAAACCAACAATCAGTCCTCCACCAGAGAGAAGTGCTACCAAGACTATCTGAGACAACTTTGGGGGAGCATTTCTTGTACTTTTCAATACTGGAGACAAACTGTGGAGATTGTGACAAGAAGAGGTAAAACTAATAGCAATTGAGTCTCAGATGAGGGGGTCCACTTGTACTCAGAGAATCAGAAGTGAATCTGAGTAAAAGCACACAGACCTAAGTGTAATGATAGACACTCGCCTGGAGCTTAGAAAAGAGAAAAGTAACAGTTTTATGATTCAATACAAGTTTCAAAAGAGACAGCCGATTTTATCCTCAGTGCTTAGCACAAGCATGGCACATGATAAGCACCAAAAAGTACAGCCTTCTTTTTTTTGCAATGTAACACTCCTCAAGTTTCCCAGAAAATTCAGTGCCTAACATTTCAAAGTATTTAGAATTTCTCATTATAAAATACATTTTCTTTACAAACTTGGATTCCAATCACCACATAAGTTCTCTCGCATTTTATTTGATAAAGTAATGGCATCTGGCAAAATTTGAAATGTTGAGGTATCAGTTTAATGCACATGTGAAAGTGACATTCCCTGGGAAATAATCCTGTACTGCACATGAAAAACTATATCAGTGTTTGGCCTTTCGGATGATGTGATGATTTGTCCTTTACTACTCAGTTCCACATCCCTGAATTTTTCCCTTCTAAGAAAAACTGGCATTATTATACCATTGCATACAGTAAATTATTATCATAACTACTGACCTACATCTGTGTCTAAAATGCTGCTTTCTTTAGGGCAGATTAAAAATTAGTTTTCATAATAATCACTACCATAGCCCTGTGGAAAAATAAATTAAAAATAGTTTATAAAAATGAAAAGAATATGCTAATGTGACATTAAGATTGTGGATGAGGCTCCTTTCAGTTCAATGATGCTAAACAATTTTAAGAAAAAATTTCAAAGCTACAGTAATAGTTCTCTTGCTTTCTTCTTTTCTGAGCTTCATTATGTGTTCGAGAGACATATCAGCCCAACAAATATCTTCAAATTCTTGTTAAGTACAGCAAAATGGTAGAAACTTTAAATTTCTGCAACAATCTTTTTAGTTATATATAAGATGAGATACTTCCAACAATATCTTCAACATAACTTATCTCCCCATGCCTTTCTGGACAAAAGGGTTTTTGGAGGGAAAACCTAAAATACATAAAGGTCACTTTTTTAATGTGCCTTTGTGGAAGTCAACTCTACAAAGGGTCAGTACAATGGGAAGGGGCTGGTATGTGAGATTAAGGGAAACTGGACCTGAGATGAGATTAGAGCACCTACACACACACACACACACACACACACACACACACACACACACACACACACGGGAAATGAGGGCTGGTAGGGTTAAAAATAAGACCTGAGAATATATTAGAAATTTAACTGAAAACTACAACACAAACACTGGCTTTACTTTTCCAAAATCACTTTGCCTACAAAAGTGTTCCCTGTATCCTCTAATTTAAAGTGACTAGATTGCAAATACAGGCTGTGGCTCACTTAAAAGAACAAGTGCAGAGAAGGAAATTGGAATACAAAACTGAAACACATCTGTTTTCTTCAACAATAAAACAGGTTACCTGACTCTATTGCTGTCATGCTATCTTCCCTTAGAAGATTCAGAGATGCACTGAAAATTACTGTCTACTGTTTTTTGTTTTGTTTTGTTTTTTAAAGACTTATTTATGCATACAAGAGTTGGGGTATAGGGCAGAGGAGTGGGAGGGGTTGCTGAGAGATTCACCAGAGATAGAGTGGGGAGCAGAACAGGCAGATCTACTGAAGTGCTGCGGGTGAGGCAGGATAGGTCTGCTGCACCATGTGGGAAGCTCCCTGGCCGGGGATCAAACTCGTATTGCAGTGGTTCTGGATAACTTCATAGTGCTGAGACTTAACCACCTGCACCACCAGGGAGGCCCTCCTGTCTACTGTTTTTCATATTTTCTAGGAGCAGAAACAAACAATGCAAATGGCCTGGAAAGAAGTTGCAATGAAAAAGTCTTTGCTATATAAAGACATATTCAAAGCCTTATTCAAAGTCCCTGTTTTCCAGGAATTCATGCAGGGCTTTCAAATTTGCTTTCATTTTTAGATATTCCAGTATTGGTCTCCTCTCTTTAACTAGCAATACAAAGTTCTTTTATGTCTGTTTGGTCACATAATAATTTGTAGATGCCTCATATTAATTTCATTATTCTTTCTAGCATAATTTTTCTTCTATAAAAAATTTGGCATATTATATAAATTAATTGATTTTATTAGCGCTATTTTTACCCATGTTTCATCTTCTAGTCTGCATTTTGTGTTAAAAAGACTTTCGGTTTTCAAATAAGAATGTTAAATGCCCTGTTACATTTTTAGAAGATATGAAAAACCTATGAGGATTGGAAAGTTCTGAAACCCCCTAGGACATTAACAGTTAGGATGCTGAAATGAAGCACAGTACAAAGATGAAAGCACTAGAGTAGGAGTTTGAAGACCAGGAGGTTGGTAGCATCTTGCTTTTTAACCTGTTTCCTGATGTATAACCGGAAGGTGGTTCAGAATTTCTTGTCAGTGTAGTTAAAACAAGATTTGCTGGGATCCATCACATAGTGTATGAATTAGCTGTATCTTCTTGGGCTGTGTGTTTGTGTTTGTGTGTGTGTGTGTGTGTGTGTGTGTGTGAGAGAGAGAGAGAGAGAGAGAGAGAGAGAGAGAGAGAGAGAGAGAGAGAGAGAGAGAGAGAGAGACTGTAGAGAATTGATAAATAAAATGAAAATAAAAATGAAAGGGGCTCCCTGGTGACCTAGGGGTTAAATCTCAGAGCTATCACCACTATGGCCTGAGTTCTATCCCCAGCATGGGAGCTAACCCAACCCACACATGGCATAGCAGACCTCTCCTGTCTCACCTGCTGCTCCCCTCAGCAGTGTATTTCAGGCAATCCACCTATTCTGCTCTCCACTCTGTCTCTGGTAGTTCCTCTCACTCCCCACACCTTTGGCCTCCACACAAGTTCTTATACACAAAAAAATTTTAAATAATAATAAATTTTAAAAAAGAAAAGAAAAATGAATAGAAAATTTTTTATACAGTGATAAAAACTAATTTTAAATTGTAATTCCTTCACTATAATTTGGATTAGTCAAATTATAAAGGAGGCTAAGGCTTCCTTTAAGATGCCTCCCCTTCATAAGCATATTAGAAGATAATTTTCTTCATTGGTCTTTCAACTTTCTGCACATATTGTGAGCAGAGCATGAACTGCCCGTTCATTTCAGACTAAATTGTTGATGTTTGTATAATGCAAAGTCTTAGAATATAGAGGGCAGAGGGAAATCTGCTCATTACTTAGTACAATTAAAATAAGGTCTCACAGTGTAGCAAAGGAGAGGTGTGTTCTCTGTCTATTATAAATTATGAAGTTTCCTTTATCCCCAGGATCCTCAGCAGGAACTCTATTGCCTTACATGCACATGAACCTGTTTCACTCCCATTGGTATCTGGGTGCCAGTGAACATACGTGAATGTTTTTTCCCTGCTGCTTGCTGTACTATCAGTATTAAAGGCCTTTGTGTCTGACCCAAGTCTTGTGTTTTCTGTCTCATGTTAACTGTGGCAAGGTAACTTACCAGTAGTGCAATATTGTACATGCTTCAGTTCTCAACACAAGGCCCCACACTTTCCTTCATAACTTCTCATTTTAATACCACCCTACTACTCACCAGAGATATTCCAGTTAGTCCCACATTCTCCATATCGTCACCATAGTAATATAACACCCCACATAACATATAACACCCCAAATCTCTCTGCGCTGTGTGAAAGATTTATCCACCTTAACACAGCAGAGCTGTCATAGGATGATAAAGATAGATGTAGTTCTGTACATTTTATTGATAAGGTTGGATTTTACAAGTATGTCATTTTGTTGAACATTCATAGTGATAGTGTTGTGACATCATAACTATTATATTGATTAGGAAACTGAGGCACAGAATAATATAAAGAAATGCTAATATCATAAAATATGAAATGTTCTGTCTTGGATAAAAGTTGTAGCCCTAAAATATTGGATCTCATGACTCTTCTCAAACTTCAGAAGATTATTTGGGAAAATATTATTAGTTGAAATTCAATAGAATAAATTGGGGACAGGCAGTATGGCAGGTAAAGAAAGAACAGGAAAGAATAAATGCAGCAAAAGGCCTTCTCCCCACTCATTATATCACACTCAGGATGACACAGGCTTTGTTATGTCAGCACATTGGGTGCT
>PVIJ01017613.1:0-28866 GCA_004024925.1 Scalopus aquaticus | reverse complement strand
TAAAAATATATATATAAAAAAAAAAAAAATACAGGCAGGAGACTTAAATAGATTACTTCTCCAAAGAAGACATTTATATGGCCAGTAGATGCATGGAAATAATGCTCATCTTCACTTATTAGCAGGGAAATGTAAGTCAAAACCACAATGATATATCACCTCACATGTGAGAATGACCCATTTCAATAAGACTAGAAACATGTTTCATTGAGGATGTGGAGAAAAAGGATCCCTAGTATATCGTTGGTGGGGATGCTGAATGGAACAGCCTTTATGGAAAGCAGTGTTGTCATTTGCAACAACATAGACAGAACTGGAGGATATAATGCTAAGTGAAATAAATGAGGAGGAAGACAAATAGTGCAAAGTTTCAAGTAAATGTGGACTATGAAGAAACAAATGAATAAACAAACAAACAAACAACAACAACAAAAAAAAACAGACCAAAACAAGCCCTAAAAATTTTACTGAAACTAAGGCTACCAGAGTGGGAGTAAAAGAGAGACGAAAATGAGAATGAAGTACAATGGATTACTTTGGAGGACAATGGGTGTCATGATGGTGGGTGTGGTGTGGCAGCATATACCTAATGAAGAAGCATCCAATATCTCTGAATAATATACAGTGATGTAAAGCGTTGTTCTTATGAAACTGTAAGCTTAACAAATATTTTAAAATATTCAATTCAACTTCCACACATTCTACAATTTAAAAAGTTAGGATAGAAAAAATAACGCAAATATAAATAAGGAAGACATAGAAGAAAACTACTATATTAAAGAGTTATACATTTTTTACCAAACTATATAAAATATATACTACTTTAATTGGACTTTTAGTGCAGAACATAGTGTAGTATATATGCAAATGTTGTTAATGATATATATCTGAAATTTATGTAATGTTATAATGCAATGTATTTTGATAAATAAAATAAATATTAAAAATTATAGCAATTTAAGTAGAACTCAAAAGAAAAGATATGAATATGATGATGATGCTGGAAAAGTAAATTAATGAGTGAATCAAAAAGAAAGAACCTGAAGAGTTCTAGAGACAAGGATCATAAATAAAGCCTTCAAAGGAAATAACAAAGGAAAATAGTCTCTAATGGAAAGGAAATAGAAAGCAAAACTAGGAAAATAAAGTAAAATAGAATTAAAGTTAAAAGACAAAAATAGAATTAAAATAACTTTAATTTGTGACAAATAAAATATCCAAAGTATATAGAGATAATTGGTAACTTTGAATCAAAAGGAAGAAAACATTTCAAGATACAATTAAAAGATTCTCTGAAACTAGGCAAGTATTTTACTATATAGTGAAAGAAAAAACAATATATTGAATTTGAAAATTATGCCTAATATAAAGCTTTATCCCAATTCCTGTTAAGCTGATAGGAGTACAACATTAAGGAATATTTTTTTTTGGTCCTTTGAAGAAAAAGGATAGAGATGTCTATCATGTCTAAAGCCAGAAGTCTTAATGTATCCCCAACTCTCTTCATTTCTCATACAATAAGGTAGCTGAATATTTATACTCAGACAACATTTCATACATGTTCCAGATTTTCAAACACATAAGTACTATATTCTTCACCAGTACTATATTCTTCATGAGCTCTGTGAAAGAAATATCTACAAGATAAATTGGTCAATACAACAGTAGGGGGCCTCCCTGGTGGCACAGCGGTTAAGCACTGCTCTGTTGGCAGCAGCGATGCGAGTTCGCCTCCTGGCCAGCAGGGGAGATTCCCACATGGCGCAGCAGACCTGTCCTGCTTCTCCCGCTGCTGCCCTCAGCAGTGCATTTCTGTCCGTCTGCCTGTTCTGCTCCCCACTCTGTCTCTGGTGAACCCACTCGCCGCCCCACGCCTCTGGCCTGTACCCCAGCTTGTATGCATAAATAAATAAATCTTTAAAAAAAAATACAACAGTACGTATAGGCGCTAGGCTCAAATGCTAGCGATGATAATTGTATTCATTTACTTGCAAGACTAAAATTAATCCAGCTGAGGAAATTATAGTTATAAACAGCTTATGAATATCAAAATCCATGTCAATATAGAAATAATCAGTGTTATTATAACAAATCAAGAGTTTATGTGGGAAATAACTGTATGATAATACCCTCCATTTTATGTCTGATTGTCACAATATTTTTAAGCCCTGAACGATCAAGAAATACATGTAAATTTTAAAGTAAATTGATATAAAATACTAAGAAAAAATGTCTCGATAATAAAGAAAAATCATATCAGATACTATTCATTAAATGTGTTTAAAATAAGTGATAGGGAAATAGAAATAAAACGATAGGTAAGATTAGTAACAGATACACATCAACAACAAAGGAAAGCTAGAGAATTGGTAGAATATGAGAATAGGGCAGCACTGATTTAAAATAAGTGCATTATAGTAATGAAAGTTGCAATTCATAAAAATGTCACAGACACATATAAAAAGACCTGAATAAATACAATAAAATTCATAAAATAAAAAGTATGATATCTTCAGTAACATTTCAGAAGTAGGATGTTTTAATTAGTTTTTTTTTTTTGCCAGTGACATTTCAAATAAAACAAAAATATGTAAAGCAATTGAAGTCCAGAATTATGTTATATATAAAGTATATACTCAATATGTGTATGTATATCTTCAGAAGTAGAGCTCATATCTTTATAAGGGATAATTTTCCTAGGAAATCAAATTTTCATTATCCAAGTTTCTAAGAAAACATTGACAATTGTACATAAGATGTGCACTTAAAAGCCTGGATATTCATATCACAGGCATGCAAAGCATTTTAAAAAATCAGGAAGCTAGCAAGTACTACTTGAAAACTTTAAGGAGTCTTTCTGCAAAACCTGAATGCATTCCATTTTGAATAGACAGTATTATTAGCCAGCCACCTGCTACTCCAAGAGAAGGTACTGCTTGGTATAGCTATTCATAAACAGAGAATTTTCCTCCTTTAGTAGGATACTTTAGTCAGTGTCATCAGTTTATAATTATGAAAATTTGTGATTATGTATGTTACTATAATCTCCAAATAAGTATATAACTTAAAGTAACCAATTAGAGTTTATAGCAACAGTTCAAATCAACCTGCACAATCTACTAAAATTATACAGATTATACAGATAACATTGCATCTATTGATACTGAAAGTTAACTTTATCAAAGATCACATTCATACTGGGTGAGATCACTAAGGTCTATACTTCCTCAATATGTTATACAGATAAAGGGAGTTCTTTTATAAATGTGTTTATTTTTCATGTAAGTGTATATACATATATATATGTATATATATATATATACGTACATGTGCAACAAGTAAACATCTCTATGTGTGCATGCATGTATACATCCTTTATTTCATGAAAAATATTTGCATTAAGTTGAGAATCATGAAATCGATGGTACTCCTTTTATTTAATATTTTGTGTGTCTACTAGTTAATGGACTATAATGACAAAGAAACACATGAAACTTTGAAAGGAGGAGCAATACTTAGGAGGAATGATAATAATAATAATAATGATAATAATAATAAAAAATAAACTAGCAGGCAATCATACATAAGAGACATTCTGCAAGGGAGTGGGAAGAAAAGGGATCAAAATGGGAGATAAGAGCACAAGGGATGATGGTGATGGTTCACGAGTGAACTGGTGGTGGGAATTTCACAGGGAATACACAATAATGTAAAAAATAAATAAATAAAACACATAAAAAAGAAAAATAAATAAAAATATTCATAGTGATATAGTTGAATTGAAAAAATCTTAAAGAACCAACTAAAAAACTATAACAAACAATAAAATACTTCGATAGGTAGGTATGTGGTAAAAATCAATATAACAGAATAATGTATCCCATTTTGAATAGGTAGCATTATTATCTAATATATAGTATATAATTGATATACATATTTATGCATATACCTCTACAGATCTATCTATCTATCTGGAGATATGTATGTATGTATGTATGTATGTGCACACACATACACATACATTCCATTTACAAAATTCATTTACAAAATTCATTTACAAAATTCATTTTACAAAATTACAAAAATTCATTTACAAAATTAATTTATAAAATATTTCATTTACAGTCATGCGTATCTCTGAATAAAATAACCAAGAAATACAGCAGCCTTCTAGGATAAATTTTAGAAAGTTAATGAAGATCTCCAGATGAAACAATTTGGAAAAGAATGGTCCCTGGGCCTCCCTGGTGGCCTAGGGGTTCAAGTCTGAGTGCTGCTACTGCCATGACCTGAATTGGAGCCCTGATCAGGAGATAACTCACATGGCACAGAGAAGTCTCCTGCCTCGCCCACTGCTCCCCTCAGCAGTGTGTTTCAGTCAATCTGACTTTTCTGCTCCCCACTCTGTCTCTGGTGAATCCTGTCATCCCCCTCAACTTTGGCCTACAGACCAGTTCTTCTATACACAAACAGACACAAACACAAATATGTGTGTATATATTTATATGTATACATGCAAATATGTATATATGTATATGGGAAAGGAATGGTTTCTTATTGTATACAGGGACATAATAATAGAAGAATTTCAAATAACCCCAAATCAAATTACAAGTTGTTTACCCGCTGTCAGCCAAGGAGCTATTACTTTAGTGCTAGATAAGCTGATCCAAAATGTATGCTGAGGGCCTCCCTGGTGGCGCAGGGTTTGAGCGCTGCGCTGTGGAGCTGTCGGCAGCGGCGATGAGTTCGACACCCAGCTGGGGAGAATCCCACATGGTGTGGCAGACCTCTCCTGCCTCGCCCGCTGCTCCCCTCAGCAGTGTACTTCTGATCTGCCTGTTCTACTCCCCACTCTGTCTCTGGTGAACCCTCTCGCTGCCCCACGCCTCTGGCCTGTACCCCAGCTTGTATGTATAAATAAAATAAAAAAATAAATAAACAAAATGCATGTTGATAGATGAATCCTAAAAATTAGTTAGAAATTTTTTTTAAAAATTAGATGAATTTGAATACCTAAAGATACATCTTATGAAAAGTGTTAAATATTAGTAAGTGTTAAATATTAGAAATTAAAATGATATACTAATGATTCATAAATAGAATAACAGTAAGTCAAACTGAGTTCCGATATAAATGCAAATATGTATGGGAATTTAATATATGATATCAGTGGAGAAAATGTAGATTAAATAAATAATGGTGGTGGGAAAATTGGTTAGTGTATTACATAATTAACTTTGTACGATAACCTCATTTTTATTACAATAATTCATTCCAACTGGGACAAATAAATCAGGAATATAAAAGAAGAGAATGAGGAGTAAGAGGAAAACATAAAATGATTGAAAAAATATTTGATTTTTCTCTTTTTTGTATTTTTTAAAAAATTTGAAGGCCTCCCTAGTGGTACAGGGGTTAAAGTCTCTGTGCTACCAGAATATCACCAGCCACTGCAGCATGAGTTCAATCCCCAGCCAAGGAGCTGACCCACATGGCATAGCAGACCTCTCCTGTATCACCACTGACTCCTCAGCAATGTATTTAGGTGGATCTACCTGTTCTGCTCCCCAATTTGTCTCTGGTAAACCCTCTCAACGCCCCACACCTCTGGCCTGCATGCCAGCTTGTATGCAAAAATAAAATGAATATTTAAAAAAAAAATATATATATAACTACTTATTAGGATTAGAACTGAGACTCCCTGTGTCAACATAATTAAGCATTTTTTCCATAAATCTTGCCCTTATAGGTAAGATTGAAATTAATAAATAGCTTCACAGTTTTATTATATTCTTAGAAATTTACTCACCTTAATAAATGGTTCACCTGGGTAAATAGCTTACTTATCAAGATAATAATTTTCTCACCAACAATTTCTTCAATACCCTTGCTCTGCTGATCCACCATTCCTAACCCATTATGTCAGAACTTTGACCAATTCCAACTAGTTTTCCACCTTGAGAGGCACACCTAAACACATTTGATTGTGTAGCTATAAACTACCTGAGCACCATTTCCTAACAAATTTCTTTTGAAACATTGCTAAGATTTTCTCAAGGTATTGTTTTTATCTTGCTCTAATAAGTCTGTGAAATTCTTCTTTGTTTGATCAGTAAGTTTTTCTGGTAGTCCCTGGTGGACTTTTGATGATTTGAGGACTTTTGAAAATGATGCAGAAAAAAATAGACATTTTTTTAAAGATTTGTTTGTCTATGCATACAAACTGGGGTGTAGGTCAGAGTTGTGTGGTGGTTGGAAGATTCACCAGAGACAGAGTTGGGAGCAGAACAGGCAGATCTACTGAAATACACTGCTGAGGGGAGCAGAAGGGGAGACAGGGAGGTCTGCTGTACCATGTGGTTAGTTCCCTGGCCCAGGATCGAATTTCTGCTGCAGTGGCTGTGGATAGCTTCATAATGCTGAGAATTAATCCTCTGTACCACCATGGAGGCCCCATTTTTTTAATGATAATTTGGGACAAAATTTATAAATCATAGACAAAATCATATACTTTAACCTACTTTAGAATATATTTTAAAGACCTAACAGATTAATGAGAAATACATCAATTTGCATCAAATGTAATTTGAAAATGGCTTTAAAATACATGAACAGAGTCTCCCTGGTGGCGTAACGGGTTAAGCACAGGACTATGAAGCTATCCGGAGCCACTGCAGCAAGAGTTCGATATCTGGACAGGGAGATTCCCACATGGCTCAACAGACCTCTCCTCCTTTGCCCACTGCTCCCCTCAGCAGTGTATTTCAGTGGATCTGCCTGTTCTGCTCCCCACTCTGTCTCTGGTGAATCCTTTCACCACCCACACTTCTGGCCTACACTCCAGCTTGTATGCATAAATAAATAAATCTTTAAAAATAAATAAAATAGGGCCTCCCCAGTGGCGCAGCGGTTAAGTGCTGCACTGTGGAGCTTTCGGCAGCGGTGACGTGAGTTCGACACCCGGCCAGGGAGAATCCCACATGGCGCGGCAGACCTCTCCTGCCTCGCCTGCTGCTCCCCTCAGCAGTGTATTTCTGATCTGCCTGCTCTGTTCCCCACTCTGTCTCTGGTGAACCCTCTCGCCGCTCCACGCCTCTGGCCTGTACCCCAGCTTGTATGTATAAATAAAAAAAAATAAATCTTAAAAAAATAAATAAAAAATAAAAATAAATAAAGTACATGAACATATGTTCAATATAAATTATAAGCTTAAATGCATATTAATCATACAAGAACATTCTATTATACACTATTCGAATGTCAGATGTCAAAAAGTAGTATAGATGTGGGAAAACAGAATTATTGTAGTGTTAATTGAGGTACAATCCTATGAAGTCTAATGTAGTTACTACAACTTTATGTGCACATGAATTTTGACTAAGGAATTCTACTTACAGAATTTAATCTTTCAGATATATGCCACAAGTGGAAATTGAATATTTCACATAATTTTCCATTCTAGTTATTTCTGGAATAGAAAAATATTAATTTAAAATAGTTATTATTATGTGATAATGGAAATATCTATGTAGATAGATACATAAATAATATGATAACAGAGTATATAGTAATGTCCAAGTTATATTAATTTTTAAAATTATTGCACAGGAGTATGGTTTTATGTCATTATTTTTTTAGTGTGAAAACTTTTAGAAATATTATTCAAAAGGGGCCTCCCTGGTGGCACAGTGGTTAGGTGCTGCGCTGTGGAGCTGTGGAGCTGTTGGCAGCAGCCGGGGAGATTCCCACATGGTGCAGCAGACCTCTCCTGCCTCGCCCGCTGATCCCCTCAGCAGTGTGTTTCTGTCGATCTGCCTGTTCTGCTCCCCACTCTGTCTCTGGTGAAGCCTCTTGCTGCCCCACACTTCTGGTATGTACCCCAGCTTGTATGCATAAATAAATAAATCTTTTAAAATAAATAAATAAATAAATAAATAAATATCACCCTGCTAATATGATTTAGAAAAAAAATGTGTGCTTGTAAATTAATGAAATTTAATGCATTTTTTTTAAGACAGGAGGAAGTATTTTAAAGACATATCAGAGTAGGGGTTAAGTCTCAGCACTATGAAGCTATTTGCAGCCACTGTAGCACAAGTTCAATCTCGGCCAGGGAGCTTCCCACATAGCACAGCAGACCTCTCCTGCCTTGCCTGCTGCTCTCCTCAGCAATATGCTCTAGTGGATCTGCCTGTTCTGCTCTCCACTCTGTCTCTGGTGAATCCTCTCACCACCCCACACCTCTCACCTATACCCAGATCTTGTATACATAGGTAAATAAATACTTTTTAAAAAGCCATTTCAAAATATATAATCTCTGAAGTTTCCTAATTACATGATTCAGGTGCCCCTATTTAGAGAGAGGGTTTCTATTAATAGTAACTGTTTTTGCAGGGGAGGCTTAAACTTTTCTTTGTTTGAAACTTGCTTTAAATAAAGACCCTTAACTACTGAACATCTATAAGTCATTACCATACTAAACAAAATCAAGTTGAATATATAATTTTCTTTCTGTAGAATGTCTTTTATTATTTTATTTTAATTTTTAGTAGATGTGAAATTATTTATTTTTTACTTATATTTATTGAGGTGATGTTGATTTACATCACAGCATATGTCTTGGGTATAGATTTATACATCTACAATTGCATGTTATTTTCCGAAACCCAAGAAAAAAGCCCCAGTAACCCTCCATTAGATCCTGCTCCCTCCTTTGCTCCCAATCTACTACATTCCCTTTCTGGTATCTTTAGACGATGTTCTCTTTCCTCTCCTAATTTCACTCCTGATTCCCTCCCTCCCCTTTCCCTTCTCTTCTTGGATGCCTCAGATCTGCTGTTAGCTTTCAAGTTGTGATATTGTATGACCCTTTGTTTAGTTTTGCAATGTTCCATGTATAGTTGAAACCATTTGTTATTTATCTTTCTCCTTCTTACTTATTTTACTTAGTATAATCTCTTCAGCTCCATCCATATTGTTGCAGATGGCATGAGTTTATCATTTGATCATTGAGTAATATTCCACTATGCATATATATTACATCTTCTTGATCCACTCATCTGATTGCGGGCTTTAAGCTGTTTCCATATCTTAGCTTTTGTAAGTTCTGCTGCAATAAACATAGCAGTGCAGGTTTCCTATCAGATTACTGGTGTTTTTTTTAATTTAATATTTATGCATATAAACTGGGGTGTAGGTCAAAGGTGCGCAGTGGTGAGAGGATTCACCAGAGACAGAGTGGGAAGCATAACAGGCATATATACTGAAGTACACTGCTAAGGGGAGCAGCAGGGAACAGGAGAGGTCTGCTGTGCCATGTGGGAATCTCCCTGGCCAGGTATCGAACTCATGCTGCAGTGGCTCTGGATAGCTTTATAGCGCTGTGCTTAACCCTTTGCGTAACCAGAGAGGACCCTGGTTGTTTCTCTCTCTCTCTCTTTCCCTCTCTCTCTCTCTTTTTGGGGGTATGCATTTGAATAGGCATGTAGGGGTGGAATTGCTGGGCCCTATGGCAGATCCATTTTTATGTTTTGAGGAACATCCGCACAGCATGTAATAGGGGCTAGATCAGTCTAAATACCCACCAAAATTGTGATAGAGTTGCATTTTTGACACACACTTGCCAACACTTTTTGTTTTAGTTGTGTTTGTTTGCTTTAATATGGGCAATATCACAAGTGTGGGGCAGTAACTGTGATTTGGATCTGCATTTTCCTGATAAGTGCTGATGAACATTTTTTTCAAAATTCAGTTTGCCATGCATGTGTTACATTTAGTTCTTTTGTCATTTTGTCATTGGGTTTTTTGCTTTGTTTTTGTTGAGGTACATAAGCTCTTTTTATATCTTTGATCTCATTCTCCTGTCAGATGTATGGTGTGAAATTATTTCCTCCTATTCAGTAGGGTGTCTCTTTATTTTGGTTACTGCCTCATTTGTTGTGCAGACGCTTTTTAGTTTGATGTATTGCGATCTGGGACTATAATTCTTCTTTGTCTTCTTCCTGCTTGAGATGAGTCCTCAACTATATATTAGAAGTTATGTTATGTAATGTTTTGCTTTCTTCTATATGTTTTTATCTCTATATTGGATGGTTCCAGATCTTGCATCTAAGTATTTTATCCATTTTGAGTTGATTTTCATATATGGCGTGAGATAGTCATCCAATTCCATTCTTTTGAATGTGGCAGTCCACTTTTTCCAATACCATTTATTGATGAGATTTCATTATTCCAGTGAATATATTCCACTTCTTTATCATAAAATAGTTTTCCATAAATGTGTGTGTTTTTTAATGAACTTTTAATTATATTCCATTAGTCTGGTATGGGTTCCTATGAGCTGACCTTCCATAGGCAACTGTGACCTATTTGCTATCTGAAAATCACAACAGAATATTCCTGCCTGACTACCTACGGACAATTGCCCATATCACAAGGCAGGCCTGGGGACATCTAAGTGGCCGTTGACTTGATTATGTGACTATCTCTATGGTGGTCTCAGTATAACCCTGGCTGTGATAAAATAAACACATATACCTTGCTGATGCAAATTTTTCTTGATTTATGGTCACAGTTCCCCCTTCTCTGTTTTTTTTATAAACATTCTGCCCCCTTGCCCCCTGGACCTTATTCATCATACTATTATCACATGATCAGCTTTTACTACCCTGCATGCTTTCAATATAAATGCTCAAGAATTTTTGCTCAAGAAGCAGTCTTGCTTGCAGACTGCCTCCACTATTGTGTCCTTCATTGTGTTCCCTCTGCAAAGCAGCAACAAAATTCCTATCAAAACAGTCTGGGTGTCTATTTTTGTCACAGTACCATGCTGTATTAATTATCATGGCTTCATAGTATAGTTTAAAACCTGGAGGTGTGATCTCCCCATTTTCCTCCTTTTTTGACAGTAGAACGTTGGTTATTTGGGTCTCTCATGGTACTATATATATTTTAGCAATATTTGTTTCATTTCCTTGAAGAATGTCTTTGAGTTTTTAATTGGGATTGCAATGAATCTGTAAATTTCTTTGGGAAGTATGTTCATTTTGACAATGTTTATTCTTCCTATTCAAGGGTGAGGGATATCTAGGAATATCTTTTCATCACTTAGTGCCTTGTTCTATTTTTTTTTTTAACAATGGTTTATAGTTTACGTTGTATAGGAACTTCACCTTCTTTGTGAAATTGATTCCCGGGTGTCTATTTTTTTAGTTTTTTGGGGGTGAAATTATAAATAGAATAGCTTTCTCAAATTCTTTTCCTTCTAGCTAATTATATATAGTGAGACAACTGATCTTTGTTTGTTGATTTTATATCTTTTCATTTTGTTGAACTGATTGTTTTGATTAGTTTTTCCCATGGATATTTGTGTTTCTGTATGTGTATTTCATATTATCTGTAAATAATGATAGCTTTAACCTGGATTTTCTGTATAGCTTCCTCTTGTCTAATTGCTATACTCTGGATTTCTAAAACCAAGCAAACTATGGGGAGAAAGTAAAATGTAAATAATCATTCCCGGGCCTCCCTGGTGGCGCAGTGGTTAAGCACTGCGCTGTGGAGCTGTCGGCAGCAGCTATGCAAATTCAACGCCCGGCCAGGGAGATTCCCACATGGTGCAGCAGACCTCTCCTGCCTCACCCGCTGCTCCCCTCAGCAGTGTGTTTCCGTCTATCTGCCTGTTCTGCTCCCTACTCTGTCCTAGTGAACCCTCTCGCCGCCCCACGCCTCTGGCCTGTACCCCAGCTTGTATGCATGAATAAATAAATCTTTAAAAAAAAATCATTCCCATTCAAGTCCCCAGGGGGAAAAAAAAAAAAAAAAAAGATGAGAGAAAATAAATCTACAAAACAAATTTACAAAGACCTGGCCGATATTTTCTTCTGATAAGATACAGAGTTAAAACCTGTCATAATTAAGAAAATCGAACAATTGGGGCCTCCCTGGTGGTGCAGCGGTTAAGTGCTGCGCTGTGGAGCTGTCGGCAGCGGCTACGGGAGTTCGACACCCGGCCAGGGAGAATCTCACATGGTGCGGCAGACCTCTCCTGCCTCGCCTGCTTCTCCCCTCAGCAGTGTATTTCTGATCTGCCTGTTCTGCTACCCACTCTGTGGTGAACCCTCTCGCCGCCCCGCGCCTCTGGCCTGTGCCCCAGCTTGTATGTATAAATAAAAAATAAATCTTAAAAAAAAAAAGAAAATCGAACAGTTGAAGTACATCAAGAAAACTCAGAAAAGCAGTTTAGAGATATGAAAAAAAAATGCACAAACAAGCTATCAGAAATATAATCAATGAATGGAAGATTGAAATTGAAACTGGAACTAAAAAAAATAATAGAAATGCAAATATTAGAAATATCAATGAAATATATAAAAATAAAGTGGAAAAAGCCAAAAAGTAGAATTATCCAAAAAGGAGGAAAGACTCAGGAGTTTGAAGAGGCAAATGAGGTTAGAGAAAAATAGAAAAAGATAGGGCGAACAAATGAAAAAACACCTTGAGAATTATCTGACATGATGAGGAAAGGAGATACTAGAATCATATAAGAAGAGATCAAGAAAGGAATTTAAAAGCTAAATAAATAACAGAAGTAAACTTCCTAAACTTGAACATGGTAATGAACATACAAATACAGGTAGTCAAAACAACACCAATTAGCCACACAAAAGGACATCTACAAAAATGTATAGTAGTAAGACTTCTAAGAGTCTTAGACAAAGACAGCAATTATTACACTGATGAGGGGGAAGAAAGAAATATCTTATAAAGGAACACCAATTAATTTAACATCAGATTTCTCTGAAGAAATACTATAGGCAAGAGGAGAACAGAGTGATATGTTCAAAAAACTTCACAATAACAATTGTCAACCAAGAATATTCTGTCCTGCCATGCTGTTGTGTCGGTTACACCACACTGATAAACAAGAATATTGACGCAAGCTACACAATGCAGAATGATGCTTAAGGAGCAAGATCCTGGTATTTTTATTGATAGAATAATCATACAGCATCAGTTACGTGGGGTAGGAGAAAAAGGTGGGTGAAACTGAAAATGTGCTTATGTCATCTAAGGCTTCAGGAGGGCATGAGTCTGGTGATCAGATAAGTCTTATCTACTTGATGACCAAGTGTTGTGATCAGCTTCTGGGGTCTGCTGTTATACATCAGTCAACAGCCTCCTGGGCACTCCTAGTCATAACTCATGACGCATACCTTCCCAGGGTGATCCAGCTTTCTGTGCTTGATTGATTTGGAAGGCATCTTGCAAGGTTGGTCTCTTATAACAGATTGACCAGTTCTGACCTCATATAAGAATGCAAAACTGCAGGTATCAAAAATGGTGACTGAACAGGCCTCTTAAATCTAGCAGACCCACACCATGTTATCCCTCAAATATGAGGGAGAAATAAACACCTTTTCAGACAAACAGAACATTAGGGAATTTGCAACCAATAAACCTCCTTCTAAGAAATAGTGAAAAAGAGCCTTAGTGATTAAACCAAAGTGAAGAATAACCACAAAAAACTCAACACACAATTAAATAAAATCACAAAACTAAGGCCAAAATGTCAGTGGCCAACTTTCATATATCAATAATCGCCCTAAATATATGTGGATTGAACTCACAAATAAAAAGATAAAGAATATAAAGTTGCGTCAGGAAACAGAATCTAACCGTTTGCTGTCTCCTGGAAAAATAGCTGAGCTTCGAGTATAAATATAGACTGGAAGTAAAGGGATGCAATACAATTCTATAAGCAAATAACATCCAACAGAAGGCAGGGGCAATCTGCATTTATATCAGATAAAATAGATTTCCAACTTAAAATGGAAAGAAGAAATGGGTATGGACACTATCCATGGAACAATACAATAGGAAGAAATGATGCTCATCAATACATACTCATCAAATGAAGGAGCACCAAAGTACATTAGAAAATTTCTATTAAATTTGAAACCAAACATTGGAGAAAATACATATGTGGTTGGAAACTTCAACAACTGACCCTCACCAATGGACAGATAAATGAGAATGAAAATAAAAAAACTCAATTGCACTAAACAACAAACTAGATTCCATGGGATTAAAAGATACTACATCCCTAAAACCCCAAATTTACATTTTTCTCAAGTTCTCATGAGGCATTCTCCAGAATTCATCATAAACTGGTCCATAAGATAAGTATAAACGCATTTATGAAGAATGACATTATATGAAGTATTTTCTCTGACCATAAAGACATCAAACTACATATCAAGAAAGCAAAAAAAATAATCCTCTAATATGTGGACGCTGAACAACACTGAAAGCCCATAGGTTAATAAAGGGATCAAAGAGGAAATTAAAAAAAAAATCCTTGAGACAAATGATGAGGATACAAACCTCCGAAATGTATGGGACACACCTAAAGCAGTACTAAGAAAGAAGTATAGAGAAGTACAGGCCTACATCAAGAAACAGAAAAGAGCCCAAATGAATAATCTTGTTTCTTCCCCCCCCCGGGTTTATTTTTTATTTTTTGATTTTTTTTGTCATTTTTTAATTTTTATTCATATTTTTTACATTGCTGTGTATTCCCCATAGATTACCCACCACCGATTCACCTGTAAACCATCACCATAGTCCCTTGTGCAAAGATAGTGAAGGAAAAGATAAACAGCTGGGATTACATCAAACTAAAACGCTTCTGTACAGCAAAAGAGACATTAACTAAAACAAAGAAACAGCCTACTGACCGGGAAAAAAATTTTGCACTCCATACAACAGACAAGGGCCTGATCACAAAAATCTACAAAGAACTTAGAAGACACTTCTCCAAACTAATAACCTTGTTTCTTATTGCATGGGCTTGAAAAAGAAGGGGACAAAATGCAAAAATCAGTAGAAAGAAGAAAATAATACAAATCAGACTAGAAATAAATGAATTAGAAATTTTATAAAGACAGTTCAAAAGATCAAATAAAATCATCTATGACAAACACACAACTGGTGCCATTTTCAATGGTGAGAAACTGAAGGACTTTCCACTAAGATCTGGCAAATAACAAGAGCACCCATTCTCCCCACTGCTATTCAACATAGTTTAAGTGAAATTTTTAAAGACCCTATAAAGATAAAAAGCACCATATAAACTAAAGGATATTTTTGTTCTAATCTAAGTTCTCAGGACTGTGTTTTTCATACTAGTATTTCTTTTTTTTTTTTTAATGGTTTCTCTTTTTTTTTTTTTTTAGAATTTTATTTATTTATGTATACAAGCTGGGGTACAGGCCAGAGGCGCAGGGTGGCGAGAGGGCTCACCAGAGACAGAATGGGGAGCAGAACAGACAGATCAGAAATACACTGCTGAGGAGAGCAGCGGGCGAGGCAGGAGAGGTCTGCCACACTGTATGGGATTCTCCCCGGCTGGGCGTGGAACCAGCATCACCCGCGGCCAACAGCTCCACAGCGCAGCGCTCAACCGCTGCACCACCGGGGAGGCCCCCATACTAGTATTTCTGAATAACTTCTCTTTTCCTCTAAGAAATGACTAGAGATGGGAAAGTTAGAAAACAGGTAGTATTAAACTATCTAACCTAATTTTCCAGTCCTGTCTGCTTGTTCTGCTTCCCTTTACTTTCATCTTCACTGTTTTGTTCACCACAAAACTCCTTACTTTGTCCTACTGTTCTTCTAAGTTATTGCTCAAAGTCATTTTGTCCTAGTCTGCTGCAGGAACTGTCGATCGTCACTGGCATCAGCTTTTCCTCACCTGCCTGCTGCTTGCTGGACGCCTAAGCTAAGCAGTTGGCGACATATCTTCAAAGCAACCCAGCACTACAGGATGTAGCACATTCCTCCACTGATTTCACCATTCTGTAGCACATGCAGTCTGCATCATATCAGCCTTAAAACAACTGATACCACAGGAGGACTGTTACTAGTTCAGAAAATCAGATAATAAAGAATTGGATGGAGTGATGATTTTAAGCTAAAATTAATTGTTTCTCTAAAGTCCTTTAGTTCTTTATTAGTCTATTCGCTTAGACTTTTTGAAATTAAGACTTCTTGAAAGCAAGTCTCAGAAAATTCCTTATTTTGTTTTGTCCTGCATTTGTTTAAAACATATTTGTATTTGTGTTTCAGATGCCAGATTTCTCTAGAACCCTGAAAACCTTAAGAAATAACAAGATTGAAATTCTTCTATCAAAGCATACTGTTATGAAAATTGACAGATTTTATTTGAAAGGGGGGAATAATGCTTTTTATTTGTGTATTCCATCTTGATCATGCTTTATTAAGTGATATCTATTTACCATAGCCATTATATTAGTTGTTGGATCAATATTCTCAAGTGAAACACCAACTTTTCCTTGTACTGGGTTGAACATTTCACTCCAGAATCTCATAATGTGAACTTATTTGGAAAAAGGAAGTCACACGTAGTACTGGAGAGGAAATCATGGGAAGGAGGAGGCAGACATTGGAATGATACGGCTATAAAACAAAAATCACCAGAGATTGCAAGGAACCAACAGAAATAAAGAGAGTTGCATGAGACAATTTTATCACAGGGTTTACAGAAAAGCAATCAAGCAAAGAAACAAACAAACAAAAAATGTCCAACACTTTGAATTCAGACTCCTAGTATCTAGAACTGTGAAAATACATTGTTGTTTTTCTAAGATGCCAAAACTTGGAGATCAGGGATGACTGGATGTGGTCAGTTCTCACCCAGAAGACACACAGGTGAAACAAAAAAACATATTTGTTCACAGAAGGAGTGTGGAAAAAAGAGAAAGGAGAGAAAAAAGAGGAAAGACAATGGTTTTGGCCATTATGTGGTAGTTGCTATTTGTCTTACCTCACTGAGCATCCACTGAACACAGACTGGGGTTCTGACCTACACCCCAGTTCTTGCATGTATGCATCAATAGAAATAAAACTTTTTTTTTTTTTTTTAAAGAAAAGGTGCGAGACCAGAGTGCATGTATGGGGGCAGGGCAGTCTGGCCACACATGGAGATGGATGCAACCCACCCATGAGAGACTAAAGTGCAGTTACCAGAGCAGCCTATGGCAAAGATGAAGAGAGAGGCTGTCCACTGTGCTAACTTTTAAAAGATTTCCATGGCAACTCTGCCCTGTTCCTACTTCACAGCATACCCTGTTCAGGATGTCATAGAGCAGATTCCACATCAGCACCTCCCAGCTCAGAGTTTGCTCTGCTTTACTCAGGTCAACTATAATTGTTGCCACAGAGTCACATGTACCCTCTCAGGTGTACCAGAGAAATTCTGGTGACAAAGTTCAGATGTCCAGATGCTGGGGTGAGGTCTTAGAAGGCAGTTTTCTGTGGGGTTGCAGTTTACTGAACTGAAATATTCATCAGTCACAAGGAACTTTCAGTTTTGATTTCCTCCCTGCTAATTTATCCAGAAATAATTCCAGCAAATATTAAAACTCTGAAGCAACCAAAATAAAAGTTCTGGAATTAGTGAAACTGACAAGGAGATTCATTCAATATTAAAACATACAGTATTCTATAAAACAACAACCAGAACTGACAGGCTATATTATATCAGAACATATTAGACATTTAAGAAGTTTTACATAATTCATTTTTTATAACACCAATATTAATATTCACATGTATTTTAAGAAGAAAGTTTTCTCTCAAGTGACAAGGCTTCCCATTAAGTTTCAAGGTATCATATAAAGTGTTTGCTTTTGCGATATATTTGCAATTACTAGATAAATAGCAAATAGGTCCAGTTCATTTAATATATTTCACATAAGAAAGAAAGAAATTCTATGGGAACTCTCAGGAAAACTACTTAGGTTGTGGATCGAATACAAGTGAAAAGAAAATTAGAAAAAACTTCTGTCATCATAGGGAATACATTTACAGAATGTTAGTCATGAAACAAATTTTGTAAAAATTTGAATGTCATAGTGCTTCTAATGAGTTCTAAGGTGGTAATAAGAAGCATTTCTTCACTGGAAGAAAGTTGATGGTTGATTTTTGTTATAAAGTGGCAGGACCAATTGAGCCGTGTCCTAATATTGGGTGAAAATAGAACCAATAAGCAATAATTGGAGAATTAGTGGAGTACATTTCTAAGCAAAAGATGAAAAGTATGGCCTAGTTTCCCTTTGCCGTATATTGTTATATGCAAGAAAATAGATGTAAATTGTGGGGGAAATAATAAAGCAAAAAGAAATCAAAACTTTATGATTTGTAAAATTTTCGGCCTATCCATTTTGCAAAAGATGCTAAAATATTTATTAGAGAGATTGCCAGGACTGTGTATGAATGATATTTTGATGAGGAGACTAGATGAAGCATCTCAACAAAAACCATGAATAGAGACAGGAAGAATCTATGGGAAATTCCTTTTTTTTTTTTTTTTACTAGTGTAATTGCCCTTGACATATGTGCAAGATTGACACGATTTTTTAAAAATTTAATCCAACAGAAACACTGACAGCCTATATTAAAATGGAGAGAAAGGGGGTGAAAAGGAAATTAACCTGAAGGTGACTAGAGAACTTAGTTTTGGGGGCCCTCCACAGAGGCCCAGAGGACAAAGCATCTAGCTGCAGAGAATTATTCTGAGCATTTGATACTTAATAGGACTTAATTACCAAGACCCCTTTCTTTATCCTACATTCTGCCTTTCAAAAAGAGAATGTATATCAAATACTTGCCTCACCATTGTATTTAGTTTTCTACATCCACAGGCAAAGAGGAATTTTACCCCAGACTGAATCATATACAAAGTCTCAAGTGAATTTAACTTAGATAGTTGAAAAGATGAGATTTGGATGGTTTTGCATTGATAATTTGGAGTGAATGTGTTTTTTTTTTTTTTTAAGATTTATTTATTCATGCATACAAGAGCTAGGGTATAGGCCAGAGGTGTGGGGTGGTGAGAGGATTCACCAGAGATAGAGTGGGTCATAGAACAGACGAATATACTGAAGTACACTGCTGAGGGGAGGAGTGGGCCAGGCAGGAGAGGTCTGCTGCACCATGTGGGAAGCCTCCTGGACAAGGATTGAACTCTTGCTACCATGACTGTGGATAGCTTCATAGTGCTGAGACTTAACCTGTTGCACCACCAGGGAGGCCCTGGGGTGAATATCTTGCGTGTGGATAGACGTGAATTTTTTTTGCATGGAAGATATAGATGAATTTTGGAGGGACAGAGGACAAATTGTCCTCTGGTTAAACAGTCGCCCTCAAAATATGTTGTTCCCCTGGTATCTAAGAATGTGACCGTCTTTGGACATAAGAGCTTTGCAGTTATAAATGGCTAAGATGAAGTTTTATAGGATTAGTTCAGGCTCTAAATGTTCTTAAAACATGGTTATGTAAATATAGACTAAGAAGAGGTCTTATGAAGATAGAAGTAGTGATTACAGGGGTACATATGGAAGCAAAGGAACATCAAGGAATTTGGGTAAACACTGAAGTAAGGAGAGAAGCCTAAAACAGCTTTTCCCTCAAAAATTTCTAAAGGGAAAAAAGTTGAATATCTTAAATTCTGATTTCTAGCATCCTGAACAGTAGAAGACTGTCTCTTTTTTTGGCATAGAAGAACTGGGGTATAGGTCAGAGGTGTTGGGACTGAGAGGATCCAACAAAGACAGAATGAGGAGAAGAACAGATGAATTTATTGAAATAGACTGCTAAGGGGAGCAAGACAGGAGAAGTCTGCTGTACCATATGTTGTTTAGCTCCCTGGCTGCTACTCAAATTCAGGCTGTGGTGGTGATAGCACTGAGACTTAAACCCTAGTTTACAAGGGAGTTCTTAAAGTGTCATTATATTGTGCCTCACCTTTTTACCTCCAGAGAGTGAATAGGAATATGGAGCAACCTTAACTGGATGATCCCAGAGACACTGACCCCCTCCAACCACCATGCCTATCCTATATCCTACTGACAAAGCCATAAACATATGAAGCCACAGCCTCTGAGACCACCACCCAACAAACACTTTAAACAGGGATAGAGGAGGATCTGCACACAGGAGAAGACCCAACTGCAGCAATGCAGACCAGCAATCAAAAAATGGGGAGAAAAAAAAATGAAAAGGATCACATAAGTTCTCGTGGGACCAAAACACCACAGAGAGAAAACAAATCACCCAAACCCAACCACAAATATATGGAAGAGCTTTTCATCCTATGAGACACATAATTCAGCCATGATTTAAAAAAAAATTGAATAATCATAAGATTGAAATTGCTGGGTCATATGGACAAATCTTAATCATTTGAGGAATTTCCACATTTATTTCCATAGGAGCTGGATCAGACTACATTCCCACCAACAGTGTAATCTGGTCCTATTTTCCCACAACTGCACCAGCACTTTCTTTCTTTTTATATGGGCCACTTTCACCAGTGTGAGGTAGTATCACACTGTGGTTTTGATTTGCATTTCCCTGATGATAAGTGATGATGAGCATTTGTCCATATGTGCAAGTCTTCTGTGGAGAAGTGCCTATGGAGCTCTTCTGGCCCATTTTTGATTGGGTTGTTTGTTTTCTTTTTGTGAGCTTTTGAAGTGAACTACAGGGAGAAAGATAAATACCAAATGGTTCCATTTATATGTGCAATTAGAGAAACCAAAGAAAGGAACAGACAAAGACATACTGTCAGATTGACCCTTGAAAAAGATCATAGATCTGAGACACACAGGAGAAGAATCAAAGAAAATAGAATGGATGGGGGGGAGGACAGCAAGGTGGACTGTGATGGAGGACTGTGGGTAATTTGGTGGTAAGAATACTATGGTGACTGCATCTGAGAGTAGAAATTCTCTATTGTGAAAAAATAAGCAAGGATATTTAAAATAAATATATAAACTGAAAGATTACAGAAAAAAGAGTATATCCCAATAAGCAGATTAGAGTTAAATAAGAAAACTCAGAAAATCAAATGAACAGTAAGAGAAACATTATCAACAAGCAGAAGATTGAAATTGAAACTCTATTAATTAAACAACACAGGACTATAAATACCTGTAGGACACTGCAATCCTAAAAAAACTGACTACACATTTTTCAAAGTGTGCATCTGTTGTTCTCCAGGATTGACTGCATATTGGGACACAAGACCAGTATCGATAATTTCATAAATATTGAAGTCACACCAAGGATCTTATCTAACTCTAAATGCATTGAATTAGAAATCATCTACAAAAAGAAATCAAGGAAATATTCAGGGAATGAGCAACACACTACTGAAAGACCACTAGATCACTGTTGAAATCAACAAAGAAATCTCAGAATACCTTGAGACAAATAATAATGAACACACAGTTCACTGTGGCTGACAGAAAAATCAGTAGTAAAAGGAAATTATATAGCAATACAAGCCCGTATCAAGAAACCAGAAAGAGCCCAAATAAACAAACCAGTCTGTCATGTAGGGGAACTAAAGAAAGAAGAAGAAGAAGAAAAAGAGAAAAAAAAAAACCCAAAACTATTAGAAGAGAGGAAATAATAAAACTTACAGCTCAAATTAAAAAAAAAATAGACATCTAAAAAGGAGACCAATAGATCAATGTAAACAAAATGTAGTTGTTTGAAAAAATGAACACAATAGACAAAACTTTAGTTAGACTAAAAAAATTGAAGAAGAAAACTCCAATTTAAAAAATCAAAAATGAAAAAGGAGAAGTAACATCAGTCACTGCAGAAATCCAGAGGGTAATAAGAAATTGCTTTGAACATTTATATGGAAACAAATTTGACAACCTAGATGAGACTGGAAAGGTTAAAATTATATAAGCATACAATACTAAATATGAAAGAAATAGAAAACAAATAAACCAATACAACCAAGGAAACTGTAATCAAATATCTTCCCATAAACAAAGTACAGGACCAGAAGGTTTCATAAGTTTCACCAAACTTTCAGAGATGAATTAATACCTAGCCTGATTAATTTATTTTAAAAAGTGTGAGCAATCAAATATTTCCACACATTTATTATGAAGCCAAAATTAAACTAATACCAAAACCAAAAAAATAATTAAAAAAAAAACTTTACACCAATTTCCTTACTCAACACAGATGCAAAAATCCTGACTAAATACTGGGAAGCCATACCAATAATGGATTAAAAAAGATTATATCATGACCAGGTGGGATTTATACTAGTAACACATGGATAGTTCAACATCTGGAAATCAATGTAATTCAATACATGAACAAAAAAGAAAGTAAAAACAATATGATCATATCTATAGATGCTGAGAAAGCATTTGATAAGATTCATCATCCATTTATGATGAAAATCCTAAAACAATAACTGGGGATAAATGGAAAATATCTTTACGTAATAAATACCATAGCTGACAAAAAAACATAGCTAGTATCATTCTCAAAGGTGAAAATCTGAAAACCTTTCCACAAAGATCCGGTAGATGACAAGGTTGTCGACTCTCACCACTACTATCAAAGATAGTATTAGAAGTTCCAGCTAGAGGTATAGGCAAAACAAATCTAAAAAACAATTGCAATCATAAAGGGAAAAGTAAATCTATCATTATTTGAGATGATAAAAACATAGAAAAGCCTAAAGACTTAATAGGTTAAAAAAAATAACACAAAAAAATTAGTTCCCTTCCTACATGCAAAGAAAAGAAAAGAAAAGAAAAAAAAAAACAGAAGAAATTTTAAAAACATCCAATTTATAACATCACCAAAAAATAAATAAATAAATCCTGGAATAAACCTATTAAAGGAATTTAAAGATCCATATGAGGACAACTATGAAACTTTGTTGAAAAAAATAGAGGAGACACGTAGAATTGTAAAGATAGTCCCTTCTCAGTGATTGGAAAATCAATATTTTCAAAATGATTCTCCTACCAGGACCTCCCTGATGGCTCAGCCATTGAGTGCTGCGCTGTGGAGCTGTCGGCAGCAGCAACGCGAGTTTGACGCCCGGCCAGGGAGATTCCCACATGGCATGGCAGACCTCTTCTGCCTCCCCTGCTGTTCTTCTCAGCAGTGTATTTCCGTAGATCTGCCTGTTCTGGTTCCCACTCTGTCTCTGGTGAACCTTCTCACTGCCCCACGTCTCTGGCATGTATCCCAGCTTGTATACATAAATAAATCTTTAAAAAAAAAAAAGCAAGAGCCTAAGCTGAACTTAAAAAAAAAATGATTATCCTACCAAAAACAATAGACTTTTAATCCTAGTAAAAATATCAATGGCATTCTTCAAAAAATGAATAAAATATCACCGAATTCATATGGAATCATAAAATACCACAAATAGTCAATGTATTCCTAACTAAAATGTGGGAAAAAATCATGGCATTACACATCCAGACTACAAATTATGTTGTGAAGTTATAATAATTAAATCAGCATGGTATTGGAACAAAAACAGATACATACAGATCAATGGATAGAATTAAAAGACCAAAGTAAAAGCAGGCTATCATAAAGAAGTAAAGACTATGCACGGGGACATGGATATATGGAACATGGAAAGTCTCTAAAATAAATGGTGCAGGAAAAATCAGACTGCCAATTCAAAAGAACGAAATTAAATGATTATCTCACACAATACACAAAAATAACTCATAATGGATAAAAGATTATGATATAAGGCCTGGAACCATAAAAAGTAAAGAACAATTTATATACAAAACACACCATGCCATAAGCTTCAGAAATATCTTTGTAGATTCATTTTCCAGCATCAAATAAAGCATAGGCAAATATAAATAATTGGGAGTGCAGCAAACTGAATAGCTTCTATACAGCCAAAGAAACAGTAACCAAAATAGAATCCGTCCGAATGGGACAAAATATTTGCACACCATACAATGGACAAAGGACTGATATTGAAAATATAAAAGGAACTCATACAACTCAACAAAAACAAACAACCCAATCAAAAAATGGTCAGTAGAGATAGTCACTTCTCCAAGGAAGATATACAGATGATCTAGAAGCACATGAAAAAATATTCATCAGCACTTATCATCAGGGAAATGTAAATGAAAAGCACATTGAGATTCTACCACACACCAGTGAGAATGGGCCACATTCGGAAACAGGTCCTCCCTGGTGGTAAAAAGGGTTAAGTCTCAGTGCGATCAAGCTGTCAGCATTCACTGCAGCATGAGCTCTCACTCTGGGCAGGGAGCTAAACCACATGGCACAGCAGAGTTCTCCTGGCTCACCTGCTGCTCCCCGAGCAGTGTATTTCAGTAGATCTGCCTTTTCTGCTTCCTACTCTTTCTCTGGTGAATCTCCTCACTTACCACAGCTCTGGCCTATACACCAGTTCTTGTAGGCATAAATAAATAAAAATGAATCTTTTAAAAATACTGGGAACATAAGGGATGGGGGAGGATTGATCATGTGTGCTATGGTGGTGGGGGAACTATGGGGACTATACTTGAAGGGGGAATCAAATATTGTCTAGGGCCTCCCCGGTGGCGCAGCAGTTAAGCGCTGTGCTGTGGAGCTGTTGGCAGCGGTGACGAGAATTCGATGCCCGGCCAGGGAGAATCCCACATGGCGTGGCAGACTTCTCCTGCCTTGCCCGCTGCTCCCCTCAGCAGTGTATTTCTGCTCTTCCTGTTCTGCTACCCGCTCTGTCTCTGGTGAACCCTCTCGCCACCCCGCGCCTCTGGCCTGTACCCCAGCTTGTATATATAGATAAAAAACAAATATTTAAAAAAAATTGTCTAAAACTCAGTAAAATGTAAGAAACTAAATAAATAAATACTATATGTAAGTTAAAATTTAAAAAAAATATCAATAATAATGAAAAAAAAATACCAGAAATAAAAAGTGCTCATGAAGGTGTGGAGTAAATTGTGAGGCGCGGTAGGTCTGCCGCTAGATGGCGCCGGAGGAAAGAGGAGGTGGAACTTTGAGAGTGGGTAAACAGGAAAGCTACAGCCCGGATGTTCACGTGTACAGCAGCGTGATCACTGAGACCAGTCAGAGCCAGTTTGCCCAGTTTGCTGGTCAGAGCCAGTTTGCCCAGTTTGCCCATTGCCTTGATTGTAACAACTTACTCTGTAAGATGATTGGTGGAACAATTGTATAAAAAGAGAACAATAAAGAGGAGAAGAAGAAGAATAAAGAGAACCAGTTGAAGATCACCTCCGAGTCGCGTCTTTCTTCCTGCTGGACAGGGGACCGCGCGCGACAGTAAATGGAACTCTCTTATTGTAAATCATTGTTGGGAATGTAGATTTACCCAGACCATATGAAAAGCAGAGTGGAGGTTCCTCAAAAGACTAAATTGGGTCTGCCATACTACCCAGGAATTCTGCTCCTAGGTACCTATGCAAAAAACAATAAAATAAAATAAAATACTAATTTGAAAGGAAACTTACACTCCTCTGTTTATTGCAGTACTATTTACAATAGCTAAGATATGGACACAATCTAAATACTTGACTCCAGATGAATGAATCAAGAATATGAAGTATATATGCACAATAGAATACTACTATGTAATCAAAAAGATGGCATATTACATTTGTGGCAACGAATGCAGCCGGAAATGATTATGCTAACTGAAATAAACCAGAAAAAGAAGGAGGGAGCACAATGGACTATATTTGAGAAGTATGGATGTTTTTGTGGTGGAAGAGCTATGGTGACCACACCTGAGGAGAAAAACCCTATATTGTGAATATATTAACAAGGATGTAAGACAATGGTGATTCATTCAAATAAATAAAATTTCTGTTGTCATATAGTTTTTGATATTTTGTTTTGTCAGTCCCAGGAAACTATTATACACTTACCAAGAAAATTTGCAATATAAAATATTTTATATTCATTTTATTTATTTTATTTATTTATTTATTTATTTTTGTTCAAGCTGGGGTACAGGCCAGAGGCGGGGGGCAGCAAGAGGGCTCACCAGAGACAGAGTGGGGAGCAGAACAGGCAGATAAGAAATACACTGCTGAGGGGAGCAGCAGGCGAGGCAGGAGAGGTCTGCCGCACCATGTGGGATTCTCCCAGGCTGGGTGTCAAACCCACATCAGGCGTTGCCGACAGCTCCACAGCGCAGCGCTCAACCACTTCACCACCAGGGAGGCCCCAGCTTCATTTTATATTAATGCAAATAGTTTTGCCTCTCTAACATTAAGAAAAATAATTTTGAATATTTATGAATTTTCATATAATACGCATTAATATTACTCATAACTATTGCAGAACAGGTGTTATTATCCCAAGTCTTCAGATTAGGATATTCTAAAGATTTATTTATTTATGTATACAAGAACTGGGGTGTAGGCCAGCGGTGAGGGGATGTATGGATTCGCCAGAGACAGAGTAGGGAACAGAACAGGCAGATGAACTGAAATACACTGCTGAAGGGAGCAGCGGGTGAGGCAGGAAAGGTCTGCTTTGCCATGGGGGAAGCTACCTGTCTGGGGATTGACTCATGCTCTAGTGGCTGCAGATAGCTTCACAGTGCTGAAACATAACCTGTTGGGCCACCAGGGAGGCCCAGTATATTCTAATCTTTATAGTTGCAGGGGGAGGGAAAATCTTGAAGTATTAAATAGAAGAGTCAGTATTTCTTTAGCTCTAATAGTTATAGTCTATTAACTTATAATATGAAAAATTCAAATAGTCTAACATATAACACGATTTTAAATCACACTGAATGAAAGTAAGAGCACATATCCTTTATCAACATGTAATCTAGGTGTTTTTCATTTTCTTTTCAAACCCTGGAAAATACAATCAATGTGTCATCTGTTAGGATGAGCTTACAAATTCATTCAGAATTACAAGCACATTGAGATGTGCCATGTAGTCAATTCATTTTTCAATGAGAGTTCTCTCAGATGCTGAAAATCTCTTATGTTTAAGTGAGTGTAATGACAAGAGTATTACTTCAGCTATTGACCATAACTTGCAAACAGAAATTGGTTGGTAAGTACTCCTAAAAATTTCATTAAAAGATGGAAGCAGTTGAACAAATTAATTTCTCTCTCATGTGAGCAGGGTTTGCCCTTTATATTAGTTCATGTTCTGAACCTTAACAATAAGCTGGTTTATAGCAGAGTCATTCCTATCTTTTAAAATGTGCATCTGTTATAGTGATGGATTCAACAATAGTGCTGTGGCCATCTATTAAATGGTTAAGGGTATTTGGGTTGAGAAGACAGGTAAATATATGTCTTATATCAACTTACATTACATCCAATACTGGAATTCAAATCTGCTGAATTTGTCAGTGGGATGCATGTGGCAAAGACTGGTAGCCTTTTGAAGGAGGATTTATTTTAAGGACTGATGGGGTCAGAAGATCAGGACTTCCTGTTAACAAAATTTTAGAACTAAAAAGAAAGATGTATCAGTTTTCTCATAGTGCCATAACACATTAACAGAGACTGAGGGGTTCATACTAACAGAAATATATTTCATATAGCTTTGAAGCCTGGAAATTTGAGATCACAGTGCTGGCAAGATTGATTTCTTTTAATGTCTCTGTCCTTGGATTGTAGATATCCATCTTCTTACTGTCTTTCACATGGTCTTCCTTTGGTACAGATCTGTGTACAAACCCCCTCTCTTTATAATGAAATTTGTCATATTGGAAGAAGGCCCACATTAGTAAATTCATTTTAACTTAAGTGTCCCTTTAAAGACTATCTCCAAATGCAATCAAATTTCAGGTATTGGTGGTTCGAAATTCAACATATAGGGCCTCCTTGGTGGCGTAACGGGTTGAGTGCCGCTCTGTGGAGCTGTTGTGGCTGCGGCGCGGGTTCGATGCCTGGCCAGGGAGATTCCCACATGGAGCGGCAGACCTCTCCTGCTTCACCCGCTGCTCCCCTCAGCAGTGTATTTCAGTGGATCTGCTTGTTCTGATCTCGCTCTGTCTCTGGTGAGCCCTCTCACTGCCCCGTGCCTCTGGTATGCACCCCAGCTTGTGTGCAGAAGTGGATGGATCTTTGAAAAAAAAAGTATATATTTTGGCAACACACAATTCATCTTGTAAGAGGAAGCATGATTCTAAGTGTATTGCTGTATTTACCAAAAAAGTCGTCCCTGATACAGATGCCCATAGATTCAGGTCTAATCCTCTTGGAAGATTTGAGAAATGTATACTCTGAAGCACTAAAATGACCCTATAATGGAACAAAGTAGTAAAAATGATAGAAACATTTATTTTTTTCGTATACTTTTAGTGAATATAGTGTCCATGGAGAACCCACCAGAATTAAGCGTGTGAAAGAAGCTAAACAAAAAAAACAAAATGGTTTTCATTTTTTTCATTGACACTAGCTTAGTTCCCAATTGTTCATTATGATATTTTTTCCTAAAACCAGTTGAATAATACCTGCTAACTGACACACTCAATCCAGTTGCCCCCAATCGTGCCCTATGATTAAAAAAATCTGAATTTTTTAATACTTTATAAGCATTTGTACAGTGAAAAATAACCGAAAGAAATTGACTTTGCCAGATCATCCTCATTTTTTTTTCTTATGAAAGCCTTATATTTCTTGCTCTCTGTAAAATCATCATGAGTTGTTCTTATGTCCCCACATTTAAATAAAAATCCTTAAAGTAATGATTTTGTTCTGTTTTGTTTTTTTCTCCTGTAGATGGAAATCTACAGGAGTCACATTGGTCCTTTGAGATATCCATCTCAACATAGATGAAAGTTCCTTTTGGATTAGTGTTTTTGTATCCTTTGGGTAAATTCCCAAAAGTGGGATTGCTGGGTCGTATGGAAGCTCCATGTTTAGCAGTCTGAGGAATCGCCATACAGCCTTCCATAGTGGTTGGACCAGTTCACATTCCCACCAGCAGTGTAGAAGGGTTCCTTTTTCTCCACATCCTTTCCAGCAT
>PVIJ01017612.1:0-28861 GCA_004024925.1 Scalopus aquaticus | reverse complement strand
CATACAAGCTGGGGTACAGGCCAGAGGCGTGGGGCGGCGAGAGGGTTCACCAGAGACAGAGCGGGGAGCAGAACAGGCAGATCAGAAATACACTGCTGAGGGGAGCAGCGGGCGAGGCAGGAGAGGTCTGCCGCGCCATGTGGGATTCTCCCCTGGCTGGGCGTCGAACTCGCGTCGCCGCTGCCGACAGCTCCACAGCGCAGCTCTCAACCCCTGCGCCACCGGGGAGGCCCCCCATATCTATGTTTCTTAAGAGTCTAAGCTCTATTAAGACTGATAGCATACTAGGTTTAAGCTCATTTCCTTATTCCTAGTTTCCTGGCTTAAGCTAGAAAGAGAGATACTCAATATATAATTGATCACTGAAAGATGATGACCAACCAAAGATGTCAGAGGTTAAAGCAATCAACTCTAACACATTCACTGGTAGAAAACAACAACCAAAAAAAAAAGCTTTATGAACTTCAATGCAAACTTTCTAAATTGAAATTGACTCACATGTTATAAAGGCATCCCATTTCCTAGGGAAAGAACCATTTCAAATTTTGACACAAGTGACTTTTGTGACATCTGAGAAAATGTTGTATAATCTATAACCTAAAACATTACAGAGTCATTACGCACTAATAAAGTACATCTAGAAAATTCTTCCTGGGCTTTATGAAAACAAAAAAAATCTCATTCCAAAGAGTTGTTTTGAAACCACAAGTTTTTGTGAGCATTGATAACATGTTTGGCAGTCTTACCAGAGTAAATGATTACTTACTTACACATCCATTCCAGGTAATAAGCCACTGAAATGAGGATAAGAATCTTCCTAAACACTCTAAAACATTCAGAGCAATAGTATGTGGCCAGAGAATAACAAAAAAATAATAGAGAACTATTCTCAGGTCTGATATTGATTTAACTTTCAGCACGAACTCACTGAATCACATAAAAACCAAATCTACCATGATATACCATCACCTTGGCAACCCCACTCTAACATAAAAGCAGAGATGAAAAGTACACTATATTTATCTGTATCTGACAATACAATCAAAATAGAATATAAGCTCAATGTTCACAACCTTTTTGTAAAAATAAACTGAATTTATTTCCTCAAAAGCCTTGAGATTAGAAAGAAAAAGGAGTGAATTTGAACAGAGGGAAGTGGTATGTGTGTATGTGAGTCTGTGTGTATGATTTTGAATGTGTCAACTAGAAGTAAAATATATCATAAGGACATATGAATTTGAAGCATACTGATGAGGGGATGTTTGAAAGAAAAACTTAACAAACTTTGCACATGAGAAAAATGTCAGAGAAGAAATATTAAGGTACCACCTAAGCTGGAGACCTACTGTGTTCTGACTCCATCCACCAAGGAATTTTTTACTACTCACTTTTTTTGTATCTCAGTGTTGCTTTTATTTTTAAATTTTTCATCATTGATTAAGTAACATGGTTTATAATATTATTTAGGTTTCAGGTATACATCATTATAAATCAACATCTATATATACTACATTAATTTTACCTCTAAATGTCTAATTCTATCCATCACTGTATAATTGACTTCTTTTATCTGATTTACCCATCCCTTTTCCTCCTGTCAATATAATTTGGTTTTATAATCCGAAAACATATTTTGGTTATATATAGTTCTGTCATTATTTCTTACATGCTGAATGCATCAGTGTTATCCCAACTTCCCATATAAATCAGATGAGATTTGCTAGTCAGCTATAGACTTGCTAACTTCATTGTGCAATAGCAAGCAAGAATGATCTGCTTGAGTATTAAATTATTCATATTGTCTAGGAGTTAATTAAGCATCTGAATGGAAATCTTTATTTGAAAGTACAGTAAGTTATTTCACTTGATTTTAAAAGAAAAAAAAATGACTGAATTACCATAATCTATAATATTCAAGAGAAAAGTTTTCTAGTATCCTATTTGCATGCTGTGCTGAAGCCTACAAAAGTGCATTCTACCAATTTGTATTCTACCAATAAATACAAAGGATTGTATTAATTCTAAAATAGTTAACATTCATAAAAATTATTGCATAAACTTGACTCCAGAAAAAGTTAGTAGAAACCTAAATTTAGAGTAGTTATGGAATGTTTTTAAAACAGATATGTTTTTAAAAAGTTTAGGTAGAGCCTGATTGTGAGTTATGAAAAGTGTTCCACTCATTTCAAGACTCTAATATTGTTGCCTGAATCAATAGCTCTAAATGGTCCATCTGAACTAACTCATTTTTTCCCATCTAACTGTTATCTGATAAATCTTCCAGAAATAAAAAGTGCTCATTGTACCAGTCCCTCATTAAGCTCACTAACACTGGTCAACAAATTTTTACAAAAGTCATATCACTGAAATAAAACCGGTCATTTCCTATTAATTTGTATGTGCACAACATGAATATGACAGTCAAATTCTAATTTTGACTCTAGTTTTTTTGGTAACATGAAATAAATTGATGCTTATATCATGAAATGCATGCCAATCACTGGTCAACAAATTTTTACAAAAGTCATGTTACTGAAATAAAATTAGTCATTTCCTATCAATTTGTATGTGCTCAACATGAATATGACAGTCAAATTCTAATTTTGGCTCTAACTTCTTTTGTAATCTGCAATAAATTGTTTACATCACGAAATGCATGCCAATAGTAATAGGCCTACGGTTAATACCTGTAAAATAGCAAGTCATAGACTACTTCTTAGATTTCTTCACTTGTCTCTTGTACAGCTGCTCAGGAGCATCTCTGGGGAGTGTCCAGCAGTAGTCAGCCAGCAATGTAATGGACCATTTTCCCCGGTATCTTTGTTCCATTGATGTGATATCTTGATGAAAACGTTCGCCATCCCACAGTTTTCAGGGAAGAAATCCAGATAGGAATGAAGGAAGTGGATCTTTAGAGACATATTGAAGCCAAGTTTCTGATACTGCATCAGCATGTCTTCTACTAGTTCCTTGTAGTTTTCTGCCCTAACATTCCCAAGAAAGTCTGTAGACACTAGGCGAAAAGCATTCCATGCTTGCTTTGCATAACCCTATAGCAAGTTGTTGAACCGGTCATCTCAATGCAGATGGAATGTTTGGGTAGACTATTCTTGACTTCTTTTGCTTCATTATTCCACTGGAAAGAGGAGGAACCAAGCAGAAGTAACAGTCATTTATGTGGTTGCTTGGCTCTCTCCACACCATGGGGACTGCAAACGGCAGTGATGGTCTTTTGCCATTGAATCACTGTGAAAGCTGTGTTGTACATGGAGCACAGCATAATGTGGGGCCCAAGACTTGTCTTGGTCACCAACCTTGCATCCGAAGTCAAGATGATGAGCCTTCTTCACTTGAGAAGTGATACTTTTCTTCTGGTTGGCAAATGTCACTTCCCCACAAATAGAGCAGAAATTGTCCATGCCATTAACACACTTTCAAGGCATTACTGTTCTGTATTGTGCCTAAATGGATAAAATAATAACAGTTCTATGGAGCAGTAGCTTAAACTGTCTCACACAATGTCTGAAATATTTCCAATGCTCAACCTTTCCAACAGGGCTTTATATAGTGCACTGCTGACAGCTTACTTCAGCAGCTGCCTGGCAGTAGTATTGCATCACATCATAAAATGATGCACTCAACTCTGGATGATGTGTGCATGATGGTATTATGCAATGTGATGCAATATTACATCCTTCTAGGCTGATTTATGATGTTATTGCAGTTCTACTGGATAAATTTACACAGTGAAACATATAAAATGAATTCTATGAAATATCTTCAAAATGAGAGCTAATAAAAAAATTTCAGGGTTCTATTCATGTTCAGCACACCAAGCTACTACAGGGCCTTTTTAAGACAGGTATTATCTTACTGCTAACCAGCATAATATCTCTTTACTGTCTTCAGTTGTAATTCTAGTTTTTCCAATATCTAGTGTCATTCAGTATACGAGTCTAATGATCCTCAAACCAAAATTGCTGTCTATCTCTGATTCTCCCCTCCCCCACATTATATAGTACTTAGTGTTTAAAATGTTTTCTCATTTATTTTGACTCAGTTCAAATGTTACTTTAACTACTAAGCACTTAACAATGTGTCATGTGAAAAACAACCTCATTCCTCTGTGATTTTCTAGCATATTGAAACAATCATAAGCATTTACTGGGTGGTTGTGAAGTGTAAGACAAGATCCTTACAGTTCTCAGAGACTAGATTTTGGGTAGAAAAAGGTAAAAGACATGAATAAATGATCAAGTCTAATAGGATATGTATTATGATAATGGTATATAAGAAAAACCTTCAGAGTATAAAGGATCTAAAGTAGATTTAAAGAAAAGTAGTGTGAAGAATAGGATACTTCAACTTTTATGGACAGACTCTTCTTACCTACATGAAAAAAAGGATGACAGTTCAGGAAATGGGAAGACAAATATATGTAAAGCACAGAAGCATGAAAATACACTACTTTTTTACAGAACAGAAGTAGTTGGACACAGATGTAAGTGGCTGCAAAGATTTGGGAACTACAGCTGCTTAGGAACTGTGAGTGTACAAGGCTCCTTGCGAGTTAGACAAGAGTAAGACACTTGATCGCCCTTGGGCTATAGGTCTACATTCCAAGGTATAACCGGGAAAGCTGGAGGAGCCATTAACTCATGTACTTTGCGTCCCAGGGATTGATCAACGGAACACCTTGTTAATAAGATTGGAGCCATGGGTGGGGGTCTGGATTATATCAGTGGACTCACCCTCCCTAAAGCCCTAAATACAATATCCAGTTTGAGCCACCCTTTTCTCTGCCAATAAAAAAACCAGGATCTTGCTCTTGAGCAGTATCCTGCCTCCTACAGCCTTCCTACCACGCCTGTTTCTTTATCACCGAGGTGTTGCTGATGCAACAGGAACCAAGTCAATGCTTCATTCGTGTGCAACAAGGAAATCTGAACTATATTCTGAAAGTTATCAGGACATATTTTAAAATTTAAAGAAAAGAATTTCTTAATGATTTTTTTATTTTAAAAACATTATTCTTACATCAATGTGAACAAAGATGAGAAGTTTGCTAGAGAAAGAATGAAGAGCTAGATCAATGGTTTCCAACTCAGGGTGATTTTTCCTCCCAAAGAACTGGGGAGATATTTGATAAGGTCAGAGACATTTATGTTTGTACCACTGGAGGTGGCAAGAGTTCAGGGGTGTTAGTCAGTGTTACTTACTGTCCAACAATGCATAGGACCGCCCCACCAACATCACCTGCTCCAGCAGGTCAACAGTGGCAAGGTGGAGAAATGCCGTGCTAAAGCCTGAATTAACTTTTAAGACTGGAAGAATGATGGCGACTTTCCTGGTAAATGGGGCATAGATGGGTAGATGGAAAGGTTGAATGAGTGCAAGGATTATTTCAGAGAAAGAAAGACAACATAATGGCAATTAAAAAGAAGCCCCAGAAAAGGAAGAAAGAATTAAAATAACCAAATTCTTGGAAGACCCTGCAGAAGGGGGGAGGGGTTGGATATTGGGAGACACCACTTCACAGGGAATGATGGTGCCCCAGTGAGGTACAGAAAGCTGTTGTTCTCTGTTAACTTTTACCCTCAATTTTCTCCTTAAGGTAAAAGACAAAGACAAGTACAAAATATCAAAAAAATGTATAAAATAAGAAGAGAGGTTCAGAATTGAATTGTCGCTACAGCAAGCAATATAAAGAAGTCAACTCATGTTTATTTTTAAACTGGGACTCAGTATTCAGTCTTTTCCTAATTTGACTATTCAACATTTGAGCAAGTTGGTAACTCCACCCTCCTCAAAATATTGTATGTGCTAACATTTGTATTCCAATACCATAATATTTTGTAGTACAATGTGAAGTCCGGGAGTGTAATGCCTCTGTTCTTCCTCTTTTTCATCAGGATTGCTTTGGCTATTTGATGTCTCTTGTGGTTCCATACAAATTTCAGTAAATGTTTTTCTATTTCTTTGATAAATCCTATTGAAACTTTGATAGGGATTGCATTGAATCTATATATTGCTTTGCATGAAATGGCCATTTTAGCAATGTTGAGTCTTCCAAATCATGAGCAGGGAATATCTTTCCATTTTTTTGTGTCATACTCTTATTTCTTTTAAAATATCTTACAGTTTTTATTTTACCAGTTCTTCTCTTCTTTGTTAAGTTTATTCCTAGGAAGTTGATGTTTTTAATGCAAAAGTAAAAGGAATTCTTTTCTTGATTTCTTTCTCTTCTATCTCAGAGTTTGCATATAGAGACACAACTGATTTTGTACATTGATTTTGTAACCTGACAACTTACTGTACTGAGACATTGTTTCTGCTAGTTTTTAGTTGCATCTTTAGGATATTCTATGAATATGTCATCTGCAAATAGTGATAGTTTTATTTTTGTATACCAATTTGAATCCTCCTTTTTCTGTCTTTACCTTGCTTAATTGCTCTAGCTAGAATTTATAAGTCTGTGTTGAATAGTAATGGAGAGAGTTGACCTCCTTGTATCAGACCTGACCTTAGAGGAAAAACTTTTCAGCTTTACACCATGGAGTATGATACCGACTGTGGGTTTATAATACATGATCATATGTTATTGTGTTAAGACATGTTCCTCTACCCTCATTTGTTGAGGGTTTTTATCATAAATGGATGCTCAATCTTATCAAATGCCCATTTTTCCTAGTTTATTCAAATAATACGCACATCAATATTCATAGTCTCATGATACTTAGTATTTCTGAGAGATATATATAAGTATATAAAGATACTTCCCTTTTACTTCTTTTTTTTTCTAGGCTTTATTTATTTATACATACAAGAGCTGGGGTGTAGGCCAGAGGTGTGGGATGGTGAGAGGATTCACTAGAGACAGAGTGGGGAGCAGAACAGGCCGATTGACTGAAATACACTGCTGAGGGGAGCAGCAGGCAAGACAGGAGAGGTCTCCTGCGCCATATGAGTCAGCTCCCTGGCTGGGGATCAAACTCCTGCTGCAGTGACTGAGGATAGCTTCATAGTGCTGAGACTTAACCCCTTGCACCACCAATGAGGATTATCTTACCTGCAGCCTACCTAGAGGATTATCTTTCACTTATTTTTTTTTTCAAAGAACCAGTTTTTGGTTTCTTTGATCTTTGGACTGTCTTTTTTCTTTTTCTTTTCTTTTTTCTTATTTTCTTTTTTTTTTTTTTTTTTTTTTTTTTTTTTTTTTTTTTTTTTTTTTTTTTTTTAAGATTTATTTATTTATACATACAAGCTGGGGTACAGACCAGAGGCGTGGGGCGGCGAGAGGGTTCACCAGAGACAGAGTGGGGAGCAGAACAGGCAGATCAGAAGTACACTGCTGAGGGGAGCAGCGGGCGAGGCAGGAGACGTCTGGCACACCATGTGGGATTCTCCCCAGCTGGGCGTCGAACCCGCGTCGCCGCTGCCGACAGCTCCACAGCTCAGCGCTTAACCTCTGCGCGACCAGGGAGGCCCTTCTTTTTTCTTATTTTCTAATTATTTCCTTCCTTCTATTGGCTCTTCATTTATTTGTTTTTCCATTTTTTATTCCATAGGTGTGGCTTATAGGTCTGACTATTCCTGCCATTTTTTTTTTTTTTTCCGGGGGAAGGGGAGAGTTTCCCATTTGCTTCTAGGATTGTTGTTTTCCAGTGATTTATTTTGAGTCTATGATTACCTTTGGAGCTCAGTTGGATCTCCTGGAGAAAGAAGGAAGTTGAGTTTTCTTTTCTGTCCTGTGTTATACTGTTCCCTTGAGGACTCATGTTGCTGTTTCTTGGTTTTTTCTTTCTCCCCATTATTAGCTTTGGGACCCAGTGCTGTATGTGGGACTTCCTCTGGGTGTGGCTCCTCCCCAGGGCAGGCGTCTCACCTCTCTCCCAGCCAGCGGGATCTCATGGGAGGTCATGAGGCCTCTGGCTGGTCTGGGCCAACCTCGGCATGGTCTTAGGAGGTGATGAGGCCTTTGTGCAGGTGCTGGTGGGATCCTGCAGGAGGTCACAAGGCCTCTGCTGTGCTGGGACCTTCCCCAACACAGGTGTAGGTTCTCAGCAGTCTGGGTGGGAGCTGGCGAGTGGGTTTTGTTTTCTAATCTAACCCACAACTCTGTGCCTTTTGATTGTGAATTCAGTCCATTTACATTTAGGGTGGTTATTGATACGTGAATATTCGGTACTGCCATTTGTCTTTAGTTTTCTGGTTCTGTTTTCTTGTTTAGTTTTTTTGTGTTTTCTTTGTTCAAAGTAGGTAAGAGAGCTCATTTCAGTATTTCCTATAGAGAAAGTCTAGTGTTTCCAAATTCCTTTGGCTTCTGTTTGTCTGGGGAGGCCTTTATTTCTCTTATAACTCAAGGAGAATCTTGCAGAATAAACCTGATGGAAGTACCTTTGTATGTTATCTGCTTTTTTTCCTTGTCACCCTCAATATCCTCTCTTTATCTGGAAATCTTGAAAGTTTCATGCCTATGTGTCACGTGTACGTCTCATCACATTTAGATGGCCAGGAGTGTTCTTTTAGCTTTTTGAACTTGTTCATTCATTTTCTTCCCCAGGTTTAGGAAGTTTTACTCTATTGTTTCTTTAAATAAATTTTCTGTTCCTTTCTCTTACGTTTTTTCTTCTGGGATACCCATTACACATCATTCCATCCTCATTGAGTCAGATAATTCTAAAAGAGTTTCTTCATGTTTTTTTCTTCATATTTCTCTGGCTTCTTCTACTTGTGTCTTTTGTGCATTATCATCTTTAAAGTCACTAATTCAATCTTCCATTTGGTTCTATCCTGATTCCATAGTTTTCTCAAGATTTTCCATTCCTCTATTGATCTTTTAATATCCCACATCTCTTGTATTTTCTTTTTTTTAAGATTTATTTATTTATGCACACAAGCTGGGGTGTAGATCAGAGGTGTAGGAGGTGAGAGGATTCACCAGAGACAGAGTGGGGAGCAGAACAGGCAGATTGACTGAAATACACTGCTGAGTGGAGCAGGGGTGACACAGGAGAGGTCTGCTGTGCCATGTGGGAAGCTCCCCGACCGGGTATCGAACTCATACCACAGTGGCTCTGGAGAACCTCATAGTGCTGAGACTTAACCCGTTGCACCACCAGGGAAGCCCCTATTGTATTTTCTTAATTTAACATCATTTTCTTTTACTTTGTGTTCATAAATTATATATTTCAAATCATTTATTTGTTTTTCTTAGTTTTCTTCCAGTTCTTCAAATTTATCTATCCTGGTGATTTTGAACTCAGTATCTAACAGGAAAATAAAATATTTCATGTCTTTGTGCTTGGATTCTGGAAGGTTGTTCTGTTTTTGTGATAGATAGTGCCTTGAAGTATTAGGGCACCACCTTTATATTTTTTTGTTTGTTCATTTCATTGCTTTTAATTTCCTTTTTTTAAAACTATAGCAAATTTAGACATTTGCAGTAACCTTATGTTCCCAGCAGGTGGCACTTTTCCCAGCATTATATGATTTTAATCTTTTCCCAACTATATAATTTTAGATATTTGACCTTTCTGGGATTCTGTAATCTGGAGACCTAATTTGAAACTGTTGAGTCACAGGGAAGGGGGGGGGGTCTTGGAGGGGCTCACTTGCTGTGGTAGTGTGAGCAGGGGGCTGATGCCTCCCTGCAGCATTACTGACTTCCTTCTCCTATGGGGTCTCAAACCCAAGTCTCTGTAAAATGCATTTACATAGTCAGTGAGTTCTAGAAGGCCAGTATCATTCCTAAGGGATTGGGGAAGGGGAACACAGCCTGGCACTCTGCTCTTATTCCTTTCACTGGCGGTCAGGCCCACTGGGAGCATCCAAGCTCTTTCTCAGTCAACGATGTGTGCTTCCTCTCTGCTGGACATTTCCCTCCCCGGCGTTGTGTCCTGGTTGGTAAGGCAGCCTCCTGCACGGGACCACAACCTCCAGTATTTCTCTCTACCTACCTCTTGCTTAATGAAGAATGATTAGCACAGCACACCGCAGATCTGGTGTGCTCTGTGCTGGGCTCCCATGTCCAAGAGGCTTTCTAGTTTCACTCCAGGACAAGGGGCCTACAGGATACAGCGCCAGTGTGGGTTAACCTTCAGATTATTCTCCCAGGAACAAAGTGAGGAATCTCCCATGATGCCTTCTCTTTTTGCAGGCATACAATTCTATCTTACTTATTAATTATTTTTACTGCTTGTCTTGTCTCATAGACGGTCTTTCCTGATAGGGCCTCCCTGGTGGCGCAACGGGTTAAGTCTCAGCCTATGAAGCTACCTAGAGCCACTGCAGCACAGGTTCAATACCTGGCTAGGGAGTTTCCCACATGGCGCGGCAGACCTCTCCTGCCTCGCCTGCAGGCTGCTCCCCTCAGCGGTGTATTTCAGTCGATCTGCCTGTTCCACTCCCCACTCTGTCTCTGGTGAGTCCGCTCACCCCCGCCCCAACACATCTGGCCTACACCCCAGCTTGTATGCATAAATAAAATAAATCTTAAAAAAAAAAAAAAAGCAGGTCTTCCCTGACAGCTTTGTATTGGTTTTAAGGTGGAATTAAAGGACTTGCGGGTCACTTCCGGCAGCAAGTATAATGTGATTCAGGGATATCTCAAGAAAGTCCCTACTTGTCACCATACAAGAACGGGTGACACCATAAGAAAACAAGCCTATGCTCATCCTTACTTGACCCCTTACTTATTCTGTGAAACTGGGAAGATAACTCACCTCTCTGCAAGATAGGGTCCATAATACCTTATATCAAGGAAGTTGAGAATTGAGTATCATGCATAAAAATCACCTAGCAGGGTGATAGAGAGCTTCCCTGGGTAGCTTCCCCTTGTTTTAAATTGACTTTGGAATCTCAAATTCACTTTCCAAAGGCGCACATTATAAAGGTAAGATTCGTTTGCTCCAAAAGTTTCTTACCAACTTTAAAATTCCATAATTCTCAAAATGTTCTATGCAGGTACACATTCTCAATTGAACACATAAATCAACTTCCAGACATGGCTGATTGCCATTTGAGGATTTACATCTCAGAGAAAACTAGCAATAGCTTTGACCAAAGCTTTCCATAAATGAATATTGTTTTCTCTATGCCCATAACTACAGTTTTATTTTGTTTTTCATTTCTGGAGTTAATCCATATTCAGATTACAGGAGGCCTGTCAACCATGAATAGACTAGCTCACAATAATTGAAGAAGAACACAGGAGTCTGTTTCTCACTGAGGAGGTTTGTTGCTGTTTGAAAGCCTGGATATATTAGCATTGCATTGAGAATAAATTGCTTTTATCTTCACTGAAAGCATAAGCAATAACCTAACAATAGGTAAGCTTTCAACATTTGGAAGATGATATGATGGAAAAAGCTATGAAGACAAAGTCATCAAGATAGTTGTATGAAATAGCTAGTGAATGAAACTCCAAATGTGACGTATTTCCTAATTATATTCCTTGTTCCTTTCCTTTTAACCAGTCATTCCATAGTTGAAAGTGTCATATTTTTACACATGCAACATTACTGAATAAAGGTTCAAAATGCAAAATTAAAGACTCCGTAAGGTATAGTCAATACTATATTATGACAATTCACATCATTTGGTCATTGGAAAATACATAATGTGATTACTTGTAATATACAAATCTTTCAGATAGCACTTTCCCATAAGACAGCTTCAATTTCTTTTCATACCTAAGAATAATAAAAGAAGCTAAAATATAAAACTATTTGGATTACTAAACCTTTGAGAACTCAATTCTTCCTCAAATAACATTGATTCATATATGGGCATTGCCAATATATACTGTGTCATAGCAAATTGAATCTGAGCAATGGAGTAAGACCTCACAGCTTTCTGTGGAGAATCCAGAGCCCCAATAAAAATGGCCATGAAATAAGGAAAAAAATATATCCTCATATTGATTTCTGGAATTCAGCAGTAGCATATACTTTGGAGAAACATGCTATGTTTTGGGAAATTGATCTGAAGCATCATGCCATTACTTTAGGCAAAGAAATACACAGTGAAAGATAAGGAAAACTGTTAGACTTGAAATCACACAAGGTATTGGAAACTGCAGTACAAAGCCAAGAGGACATTTTTGCTGCTTCCTCCTCTGAACTTCACCTTGTGGGAATTTGAGAACTGTGATGTTGAAGAAGCAGAGCCTGATTCAAATTGAAGAGAGACAGCGGTGAGACATTTGAAGGAAAAAACTGAAGATATGGAGCATTTTGGTCATCAAGTTGTGGAGTTCTAAAGGACAACGTGAAAAAGAGTTTAGAAAGAAGGTCAAAGAGAGATCTTCCAGAAAGATCAATGTATCTCTAAGAATGTTAAAAATGTGGAGAACAACTTAGCTGGAGCTGTGGCCACTGGGAGGTCTGGCATGAGAGAGGCAGTGTTAAAAGATGGAGGCAACCAGCTTTCCATTTCCATCTAACATTGCTCTTACTGGCCACTCTTTTCCCAGATTCTTTTAAGGCTCATCTTCCTTACTAGCTAAAGTTCCTGGATTCATTCATTGTTTTCCCCATTTCTTTCTATACTCACTCTCTAAATTCTCATTTAATGTCAAGGTTTTGCATAATATTGATATTGTGAAAACTCCTGAATTTTTTTAACTCCAGTTCCTATAACTCCCCGAGCTCCAGGTCCAAATGGGCCACTACATACTTGAAACTTTAATTAGTGTTTAGTAGACATTTAAAATATAAGTAGCCCAAACTGATAGCTGATACCCTTTCAATCTCTCAAGCAACCAAACATCCTTCAGATTACCTGTTTCCTCTCAGATGATGCTATAACATTGCTTCTAAATTTCTGGAAACTGCCCTTAGCACCTTACTTTGCCACATACCATATTGACTCCATCTGTAATTCTTATAATTAATCTTTTTCAAACATGCCAATAATCTGACCAATCCACTACTGATACAATAGACTAAACCACCATAATCTTTCATCTGTGCTATTGTAAGCCATTCTCCTATTGCCACCAGTGATCCTCTAAATAAATAAATCAAAGCCTGTTATCCCTATGCGCAAAGTCTTCCAATGCTTTCACACCTCACTTCTAGTAACGTTGGGTAAGAAATCCACACCTTTTCTTTACTCTGGCATCAAGAAGTTAGTCAACTTTTTCGGTCCCCTGAGATCTTCTAGATGGGAGACAACAGTCTCCTCTACCATCAAAACTGCCAGAAACAATGAAATGTTCCTTTGGAAATGGTCTCTTACCATTAGAGGGATAACTTCCTGACCTTCCCTACTGGCAAGGAAGAAATCATGACACAGTTCTTCCAGGGTAGGAGAAGAACAGCCACCGCCAGAGGCACTGAAAAGAGGAGGCATAACTGTGGTATTTAGCTCAGACCCCTGACTGGGAGGCCAAGAGGCCTCAAAGTACAAACTGTACTGCCAAGCAGGAACTGGGGAGACCCACAGTACAGATGAGGGAGGTTCAGAGGAAAAGTGCTGACAGATGCCCTTCTGAGTAAGTCACATGTGTAGAGCTGCTTCTAGCCAGATAAGAACAGGGAGTACTGCAAGTATAAAAGTGAAAGCAGAAATAAAAACTGTACCCTGCTGCACTGCTGTCCCTGTGCACCAGCTGCCGGGCACGCCTTGCTTCTATGTCCTTACTTCATCCTGCTTGTCCCTCACTGTTCCGACCCTCTTATCAATCCCAACATTCTAGAAATGTTAGCTTCAAAATTTCTTCTTCTGTTCCCCATCTCCTGAATATTTTATTCCTCTGGAGGATAAACGCTCCTTATTGTTGACTTAGAAATATCTGCACTTGGAGTTTACCTAATTTGGGAGTATTCCTCAGATATAGTTTCCGTCTTAAAACACGTGTGCAGGTTTTTCTGTTTGTTTGTTTTGGGGGGGAGGAGAGGGAGAGGGGTGCTTTCTGTTTCTCTGCTAGGATATTGACACCTTGAAATGGAAACTTAATTTTTACTCACTGCTGTATTCTCCAGATAATAACCCCAATGTTGTAGATCTCAAAACAGTGTCTAGCACATAGTATTTGTATTAGTTGAGTAATTGACTGAGTGTATTATTTTCAGGTTCTAGGCAAGTCTTTTAGGAACTAGAAGAGGCTGAGTGGAGCTGATGGTGTAGATCTCTGAAAATTACCTCTACCTCAGCCCCACAACTGCCTTTCTCCAAGTTCCCATTTAGTCTCAGGACACCTTCCCATGTAGCTTTCCATCGGAAGCCCCAGACTTCAGGCTTTTCCTATTCCAATTCTTTCTACACAGGCATAAAATAAAGTTCAATTATATTATTCTCCACAATATGGCTCTATTCCATAGTTTCTTAAATTTGATATGTAAGGAAATCTTTGAGGCTCTGCAATATAATGCACCTGATAACACAGTCCTTAGTTACCTTGTCAAAATTGTCTCAGCCACTCCCCTTCCTCCACTGCTCATATTTATCCTATAGCATTGGCTGGAATTGGGCCTTTCTGAAAAATTTCTACACAAATTTTAAGACCCAATCAAATCATCATGAATTATATTGACTTTTCTAACCACTCCCAGGCATGATTTGTATATTTATTCAATTTGTATGCATTTGTTCACTCAAAACACATTTATTGGTTACTGGACAAATGACTGATATGATGCAAGGAGTTGCTGTTAAGAGTTATCTTCAATGCTAAGATCAGAGACAAGGGGAGGGAGAGAGAGAGAGAGAAAGAGAGAGAGAGAAAGATCATTCTCTACAAGTTTATTGTTTGGTACTCACAAAAGACTGTGATCTTAAAATATCTAGTGAGGAGAGAATCACTAGTAATATGGGTTATGAAACAATCTATCCATTAATGAGGGGTGAGGACTTATGGAGTATTTTATAGTTTCCTTAGTATTTGATTAGTGCTGAAGGACAAGTAGGAATTTACCTCTAAGTAAATAGGTAGATACTAGGGAAAGGACATCTCTTTCAGAAAGGAAAACCTTCTCTGCACCTGTTCAACTGTATTCCAGGAACTGTAAGCTACCGGGTAAAACTAGAGCATTGAGAAGGAGTGGGAGAGAGGGACACACACCTAACGATATTGGAAAGTTGACTCAGAAATTACATGTCCAACATCAATATTCTCGTGGTGCTTTAATTACACACTCTCTAAACGTCTATCCAGTTGCCAATGGGTGTTTCTTTAGATATTCTTCTCCTTTATACATGGCTCAAGTCTTCTGAAGTCAAGAGAAATATGCTATCTTCACCCTTATTTTTCGGTTCTCTTTTCCCTTCCTCATGAATTTAGCCCAAGGTTTAGGTATAGTACAGCCCTTCTCACACAGGGAAAAAGTATATGCTGTCTGCATGATCTATGAGATTTCTGACTAATTTTCCTTATGTGACACAACTGAGAATAACAATATTTTGGAGATTTGATGAAGATGAATAAAACATACATAATTAGACATATAAAGCAGATAGTACAACTGACAATAATTGTAACCATCTTAATAACATAATTTTACTAGTTCCTCTTCTTTCCTCACTTCAGATTTTAAATTATTCACCTGGTTAAAGTTTTTTACATTGATAAAGATATGTAATAATTTTTAAGGTGCTCTAACTTTTTAGAACACTCTGATGTCAAACTTCAATTTAGAATCACAACTGATATAATAAGACATACTATTTTAAATAATAAAACAATTGAATGGATATAGATTCAGCTTTGGATAGATTTTCCTTATTTTCTAGTTCTGACAGCATGTTATTTAGTAACAACATGCTTTAAAAGAAAATTATTCAATTTTACAAAGCAAATTTAATATTTATAAAAATCCTTCTAAGATGAATAAAAGATTCACAAAATCCAAATCAAAGAATCTAGTCATATTTGTCCTCTTCAATTTATATACAATGTTAAGTATAAAGTGAAATGATTGTGAGAATATTACATAGTCACTTTTGATTAGAATATAAGTGCAAGTCAATTCTAGTTCTTTTTTACTTGAGCAAAAAGACTAGTATTTAAGTCTGAGTCTCTGTGAGAATATTAGCTTTGACAGACATACAACATATTGTCATTCCAAGAATATACAATCATTTATATTTCTCCTTCAGAGAAAAAGTATTAATAGTCAGAAAATGTACCACATGAACTAATTCTTTTTTTTCATGGTTCTTCATTTTACTTTAAGTTATAGTCCTATTTCAATATATTTCTAGATATTAAAATGAGTTTTAAAATACTAGCGCTTCCTAGGGAGTACAGTACCATTCTCATTTGCCAGGATGAGAAATGCAAAACAATGATAGACCTTTTCTCCAGTCACACAATCATCTCTATTCTCGCCATTGGCTATATTGCAAGTCAACTCTCAGTAGTAACCAGCTGTCAGAGGTACCCTTACCTGTTCTATGAAAGGAGGGATCGATTAAACTGTATAAATAATGTATTAAGTGATCAGTGCCCTAAAAGACTTAAAATATCCCTAAGGAATAACTCAATACCAAAGACTGACAAATTGAAAAAAAAAAAAAAAACTATCACATCTAAAGAGCTAGAGACTACTAATTTGTATTTTATCACTCACTCCAGTTATCAAAAGTTCTAATTATGTAGTTTTTATTTATTTTAGCATATTCTGCCTTATATCTTTAAAAATAAATACAAAACAAATAGATACAATATTTTTGATCATTTCAATTTACTGTAATCTTTATTTACTAATTCTCAACCTTTGTTGAATGTTTAGAGTTCAGTATTTAAAAACATGGACATGAATCCCCAGTCTGAGAGACTTAACTAGGCTGACTGGGACACAGTCATGGCTATTTTTCACAAATTATCATGTTTATTCTTACATGAAACCCTGCTGGAGAAGCATCACTTTATATCAATAAAATAAGTTTATTGGAACTGCAACTTGTTGAAATAGATTAAAGCACTTCCTGAAGCAAATGTTAATTAGATAATGCACAGTGTTCTAATTGTACTCAAAACATTAAAACCAACAATGTAAATATAATATAAATTACATTATGCAAGGAAATAAAGCAGTCAGTTAAAACATTTCCTATCTGCTTTAGATAGACTCAACTGTGCCTTGTAAATGGTTTCAGAGGCTTAGTCTAGTTTTTTGCCAGAATGGTAAACTTTTTACTTCAAAAATGCTAGTGCAACATAAAATTCATCACAGACCTTAGTATGATACATCAGAACAATGATATCATTATACATGTATAAGTGTTCTTTATGTTTTATCAACGTTTGATTTTATATGAACTTGTTTTTGCTTTTGTGTTCTTTTTTTTTTTTAAAGATTTATTTTTTATTTATATATACAAGCTGGGGTACAGGCCAGAGGCGCGGGGCAGCGAGAGGGTTCACCAGAGACAGAGCGGATAGCAGAACAGGCAGAGCAGAAATACACTGCTGAGGGGAGCAGTGGGCGAGGCAGGAGAGGTCCGCCGCACCATGTGGGATTCTCCCTGGCCGGGCGTCGAACTCGCGTCGCCACTGCCGACAGCTCCACAGCACAGCGCTTAACCGCTGCGCCACCGGGGAGGCCCCGCTTTTGTGTTCCTAACTGCTGACAAGCTTTCAAATAACTTCAGAGGAAAAGCTGAGATTAATTATTGTAATCTAGTATATTGTAATGGTGCTTCTAGTTTGTAAAGATCAACACTTAATCAATAATATATTAATGACTATATTTTTGAGCCTTGTGAATTAACAGCTAAAGGCAAAGGTTTTTGTCCTCCACTTTACTCCTTTGTAGTTGGATATTAATAAAAAGAAAGGTACTTCTGGTTTTGATTAATGCTGATTTTAACAGATTGCTTCTGTTTATGTTGTTAATTCCTGAATTTATCTTCTTATAATGACAAGATTATATCCCAACAAACCTCATTATGCTTACAAAGATGTTTCTTTTTTTTTTAAAGATTTATTTATTTATACATACAAGCTGGGGTACAGGCCAGAGGCATGGGGTGGCGAGAGGGTTCACCAGAGACAGTGGGGAGCAGAACAGGCAGATCAGAAATACACTGCCGAGGGGAGCAGCAGGCGAGGCAGGAGAGGTCTGCCGCACCATGTGGGATTCTCCCTGACTGGGCATCGAACTCGCATCGCCACTGCCAACAGCTCCACAGCACAGCGCTCAACTGCTGCGCCACCGGGGAGGCCCAACAAAGAAGTTTCTTAACAGTGCTCTTCCTTGACTTTACTGTCAGGTATCTTGTTTGGTTTTTATCATGGGCTTTTTAAACATCTTTTTAAGCTCAAAATTAAAAAATAATGTCCAAATCTCATACTAAAAGATTAAGAGCTTCTTGTTGGGCTATTCTGAGCCAACAAATGGATCCAAACTCTCAAATTTTAATTGACCTATGCATGTTCTCAGAGTTCTAACTGTGTATATATCACTTATGCTTGTACCAAAGATCATCAGAATCTTGATTCATCATGATTATAAAATACTTGTGGGAATCAAGACCTGTGCTTGTTAAACAACCACAGTACAAGATAACATATCATGTATTCTGAACTATGGGATACAATGGAGTGATTTAGTTGGTTAAAGTAACAGATCATGATGAACTGCAGTTGTCAGGAAACATGTCAAAATAATCTTGATTTGTGTTTTGAGGAACTCCTATAGAGAGAGCAACATTAGAAAAAAAGCCCGTAATAGGAAAACAATATAAATCAAAACAAAACAAACTACCTCACTAAAGGATTATATTCACTGTGGAAGCAGAAGAGATGACTGACAAGTAAGATAACATAGTACACTGAGAATGAGAAAGGAGGAAGTGTGGTTTTATCCCTATAGATGGCATAGAGCATGTTTATTAATGACAAATAAAGTGACTATAAATTGGAGAGACACAAAGAATAAACTAGATAAAAGAAATAACGGTGGCAGAAAAACTTAGAAATTGCAAGTGTCACATATGAGGAGAGGTTTATGTGGGTGAAGGAGGGAGGAGACAGAAAAGAAAGGCTAATATAAATGATGAAGAGATGGGAAATAAAAATTGACTGTAGGATATTAGTGTGAGAAATTTTTATAACAGAAACTTTACAGTAAGAATTGAGTTTAACCATTAGGAAAATAGAAATACTGAAATAGGATTTAATTATTCCTATTTTGAATGAACAGAAAAACAAAGCAAAAGAGTCATTGGTAATTTTAATTCTGAGATTTCAGGATAAATGAAGTATGAAAATATGAACTGTTTATGTAGAATGAATACTAACACAGAAGTGATATTTAAGTCCCAGAGCAATCATGAATTCTTTGAAGAAATAGAGAAAAAGAATAAATAGGAAGAGAAGGAAGAAAAAGAGACATAGTTAACCATTCACAAGAGCTTAAGCTACAAAGGTAACACATAGTTGAACATGGACTCTGAGTTCATTAGGAAATGCAGATCAAGACATTAATAACAGTAACAAAATAGGTAGTGATACCGAACACCAGCCCTCAGTTTCCCTAGTCAGTAAAGGGAAACAGTTTGAGGAGAAGGAAAGTAGTTTAATTTATCGACAAACTGAGGAGGGCAGATGACTTGTGTCTGAAAGACCACCATCCTGCTCTTTGAAAGAGTGCAGGGGTGTTTATATAAAGGAGTAAAAAAAGGGGGGGAGAGATGGGCAAGGGTCTGCAAATGGGAGCTAGGAAAGGTCAGCAAGTCCTTTTATGCAGGAATATGGAGATTTCCGGTGGAGATTTTGGGTGGGTGCCAGCTTGCTTTGTTAACACCTGTTTAACTTACTACTGTCTTAGGAATGTGCTTCCTTTTCCTTAGACTACAAGAAAACAAACTTGTTAAACTTGTTAGGGATGCTTATCTAGTGGAGAAGAGAGACCTGTCATGGCACCAGTAGCTGTTAGGAAAATGCTGAAAGAGTCAGTTCTCTACAGAGAATATAATGATGAGAGATTTGGGCATACAAAGTGAACAGAAAATTTTCCAAAGCAGACATATAGATAGCCAACAGGTACATGAAAACATTTTCTGTATCACTAATCACCAGAGAAATATGATTGAAACCATGAGATAGCATCTCACACTGTTTAAAATGGGTATTAAAAAAGAAATAGTATGTGTTGATAAAGATATTGAGAAAAACAAGCTTTCTAAACTGTTGATAGGAATCTTAATTGATATAACCAGTATGCAAAACAGGATGGAGGTACCTTAAGGAATTAAAATTAGGACTTCCATATGATAAAGCAATCCTGGTTCTAGGCATATATCAAAAGGACAAGGGACCATGGAGATGGATCACGGGTGAATTGGTGGTGGGCTACCCAAGGGGAATACAAAGTGTAAAAGACATAAATAACAATAAAAATATATATTACAAAAAAAAACCCACAAAATAATTTGTGCTATTATTAAAAATAATTAAAATTAAAATTTAAAAGCCTGGTAAATAAAGTTGGAACAAATAGAAAATAAACAAAAATTTAAAAAAAGGAAATAAAATCACTATATGTAAGTGATATCTACACTTTCATATTCATTTCAGCATTATTCACTACAGCCAAAACATAGAAACAATCTAAATGCCCTCTGATATCATAGTCTCTTCACCATATTTTCTTATCCAAAATTGTATATATAACATGTATACATACATATGTATGCATATGTGTATATATACACACATACACAAAAAATGGAATATTATTCAACCTTAAGAAAGTAGAAATTTTGCAATAATATTGATGAGCCTGGAGGACATTGTTAAGTTAAATAAGCCAGACAGAGAAAGACAAATATTTCCTGATGTCACTTATATGTGAAATCAAACAAAAAAATTCCACTTATAGTAACAGAGAATAGAATGGGGGTTACTGGAGAATGGTGATTGGGGGTAAGGGTAGATTGATCAAAGAGTGCAAACTTTCATTTATAAGATAAATAAGTTCTAGAGACATGATGGCTTCATATACTTCTAATACATAATTATAATGTATTTTGTCCTTGAAATTTGCAGAATACATCTCAAGTGTTCTCACCACAAACACACACACACATACACACTTATAAACAGTGACTACAGGAGGTGATATGTTAGATTGTAATCATTCACATCAATAGACAACATCATATTATACACCTTAAATAGATACAATATTTATTTGTCAAAATGTCATATTGTACACTTTAGATACAATTTTTGTCAAAAATAAATAAAAATAAAATTTAGAGAGAGATTGGAAGTCAGGATTCCTGTCCTTACAATAAAATTAAGCTGAAGTAGATTAGTAACATTTTTTTGGATTCAGAAAACTGAGGTCTCAGGGCAAACCATTTATCCTCAAATCTGGAAAGAATCACCTCTGGGAGACAAAGAACCTGAGATTTGTTTACCTAGCCCAGAAACCACAGGATACCATAAGCTGGTAGGAAGACTAAGAACACATTTTAACAAATTGCAAGACCAAGTGCTCAGGACTCCACTTTTGCAGTTTTCCCTCTAAGACATCATTAAACTCTCAGATGGAAAATCAAAGAGACTCTTAGAACGTTTCTTCCATTAGCAGGGGGAGGAAAGAATTAACCTGTGTTTTTTCCCAGACTCTTCTTCCTTACAGAACAGTCTAACTTTGAGTAGAATATCTCCAAAGGACAAACAATGAAATTGCATCATATCTGTCCCCTGTCAACCCAACACAAGCCTCTGTATCCCCATAGAAATGTAAATAAAAGAAAGGAAACCCCTCAAGTGTATCAGAGACATAGACCCAGAAAGTACTAGGTGGTAGATTGTAAGTAATTTTACTCCTGAAGGAAAGACAGAGACAAATATTAGCCTCATCAAGACATTGGCCCACTATTCACTCCAAGACCAATATTTAATTAAACAATTAGAAACCTGCATTTATTTATTTTAAAAAAACGTGTGTTCTGTAGCATAGGAGAAACATTTAATGAAATGAGTGTAAGTAAATATCTATGATATGCCTAAAGAAAAGTTAAGTGCAAAATTATAAATGTGAGGTAGCTACAATATTTATCCATAAGATGGTTTTCATCTTATAATTATAAAACTATATTTTGAAAGTAAAATTTTATCTTTTTTAAGTTGTTCATGTTGTGAAAATGACCTGGCAGTCATGACACAAACTTCAGATCTACAACCTGGGTTCCAAAAAGACCCTAAAAAGCCAAAGCAATCTTGACAAAAGGAAGAACAGATGTAGTACAATCCCAGACTTGAAACTATAGTGCCAAGTTTTAGTAATCAAAACATCATAGTGTTGGAATAAAAATAGACACACAGAGCTGTGGAAGAGAATGGAGAGCACAGAAATAAGCCCGCATTTATATAGGTAGTTATTCTATGACAAAAGAGTCAACAGTATAAAAGGGAGAGAAGAATATTTCTTCAACAAATGTTGGGAAAAGAGGGTATCCATCTGTAAAAGAATGAAACTAGACCATTATCGCATATCATACACAAAAAATGAACTCAAAATGGACTAAAGCTTTGAATGTGAGACCTAAAATTTTAAAATACATAGGAGAACACAGAAAAACATTCCTTGACACTGGCTTCAGGGTTGTTACTGAGGAATTGACTCCAACAGTAAGGGAAAACAATAAGCAATCGGCAGTACATCAAACTAAAAAACTTCTTCACAGCAAAAGAAACTATCATTAAAAAGAGACAACCTACTGAATATACATCGTACATTTATATATTTATATAATATTTATACAGCATACATCTGACTCATAAAACACAACAAAAATCAAATAACTTAATCAATATATGGGGAGAAAATTCAAAGAAGCACTTCTCTAAAAACTTACAGGTGGCAAGCAAGTACATGAAAAAAAAAAAAACACTCTACATCAATTATTCTTTAGGAAAGTGTAAATCAGAACCACAATCTAATACCATGGACTACCATAATCAAAAAGGACAGAAAAATACAAATGTTGGTGAAGATGTGGGGAGAAAAGAACACTTACGCATTGTAGGTAGGAAAGATATTGAGTCAACACCTATGGAAAAGAGCATGGAGTTTTCTCAAAATAATAAAACTCGATCTATCATATGATTCAGCAATTCTACTCTTAGGTATTTACCCAAAGAATGCAAAAATACTAATTTGAAGGGATAGTCAGTCTTATGATCATTGCAGTATCATTTACTTTTGCAAAGGTATGGAAACAACCTAAGTGGCCAAAGACAGATGAGCAGATTAAGAAGATGTGATGTACTTACTCAACAGGATGGTGCTCGGCAATAAAAGATAAAATCTTGCCATTTGTGACAATACAACCCCTAGAAATATGATTCTAGAATTGAAGCTATCAGTCTAAGCAAGCAAGTGTTCAGTCCTGAGTGTCCCAGGAGAGTCCAAACAAATCTCAGAGAGTCCAGGAGTACAGCTATGCAATCAGAGAACAGGTCCCCCAAACTCATTTCTACTCTTTTATCTCTTCTCTCCAGGTCTGATTGGATCAGTTTCAATCCTAAGGCTGATTGGACCATTTTCCATTCAGCTCATTCAAACCTGATCAGTCCATTCCACAATTGAGGCACCAAATCCACAGGTCTCTCTACTGCTTGAAGCTAGAGGTAGCCACAGTGTTGGAGCTGGCCCTGTGGGACCCCAGGGGCTGCATGCCCTGGGGTGGTGGTGTAGGGTAAGCACTGTCATCCACCATCACTGCTGGCCTCTGCCAGCAGCCTGAGCCCCAGTGGGGCCACTGGTGGTGGGCATTTTACACCATTTTCACTTTTTTCATTTTACACTGCGGCCACTTTCACTGCCCGAAAGCAGTGCTCTGAGGCCAAATGCCAGAATGCCAAAGATAGGGTGTCTCCAGTTTCAGTGGCAGACATTTTGTAGCCTTCCAACCCCATGTCAGTCGCTCCATTGGGATTCTGGCTGCCAGCAGAGGCTGGCAGTGCTTCCCCCACCATACCTCCCCACAACATGCAGCCCCACTGAGGCACTGGCAAGGTCACCCAGTGCTGGAGTTAACTCTGGCAGAGGTGGCAACACCAAGCACTGCAGTCCCTGGCTCAGGGCTGTAGAGAGGAGCACTGAACCCCATTGGGGCAGCAATAATATTTTGGTTCCCTGGAGCCATAGGTAGAGAGGCCTATGGAGTCCTGGGGTAATACGGTGGGTTCCCAGCAGAGACAACCCTGCAGCAGATGAGACCCATGTCCCAGTGCTACTGTGTCCCCCCCCCCACACACACACACACATACATTTTCTTGCATTATTACACCTAGTTGCACTTAAGGGGCACTGGTGTAGTATGTCTCCTGGCCCTTCAACACCAGTTTGAGCCCACAAGCCTGACCTGACCTCAAGGCAGTTTGGGCTGTGCTGATACCAAGTTTCCCTTTTATATTTGGTGCCTAGATTGTAAAATGGACCAATCAGGTATAAGCTAAAATGATCCAATCAGGTTCAAACACAGCTAATTATTTAATTATGTGTACTGAAAGTAGGAAAAAAGTTGATTAGTGCAGAACAATCCAATTAGTTGCTTAGGATTGAAAATAGTCAGTCAGGCTTGCAGCATGAGGTACCCTCAAAGAGAATATAAAGTAAGGAAGGATCTAGCTTACAGTATTGTTCCTGGCCTCCAAAGAAAAAAGAAATATCCAGCATCTGACTTCTGAAAAAGGAAGAGAATCCCAAGACCTTTGCAGAGACTAGCCACTGCACCTGGTTCCAGCCCTGCCTCTGTTCTCATCTGCAAGGAGCACAATAAGCCTCAACACAGTGTCTCAAAGAGCTGTTTGTTGTTGGTGTAGGTCAACAACTGAAAAAGAGCTGTGGACACTGGTATGTCTGATACTACCTCCTGGTGTCCACTGGTGACCAGCAATACTCATCAGTGCTATTTAACACTGTTGACAGGTGACCAACACTCAATGTCTATATCACCTTTGAGAGATGTCCACTGATTCTGATTGTTTGGCACCACCTCCCAGTGCTGTTGCATCTGTTGCTGTCTGGTTCAGCATGGGGTGCTATCCAGCCCAGCCTTCAGACTGTTGCTGTGGACAGCTGAGATGTCACCTCAGCAACCACACCTGTGACCACCTCCAGTTGCCACCATAAGTTCTGGCTCACTATTTACAGTGTACCACCATCTACAGGCCCTCTTTGATGTGGTAGCACCATCTTACATGAATGGCCTTTGTTTGGTACTACTGAACACTGCAGACACTATCTGGAGCACGACAGTGAGTCACTTGTGGCCTTAGAAACTCTGTTTCCCCCAATCTTCTTTATATTAACTAAACTCCATTGTTGTTTTTCCCCCTGAGCCTGCGTTGTCTTGCAATTGAAAAAACAGGTGAGAACCCCTAGATAGTCACCTTTCCACTACCTTGGCACTGTCCTATGACCCTGTATAGCACTGTCATAGCACCGTTTCACTATCATTTCAACAGGTGTAATGGCAGAAGTATGAAAGTCTATTCCTATTATACCATATTATAGTAAAAAAGGAAGAGACAGAATAACAAAGCACAAAGACTAGAGGAAAATAACACTGAGAGAAGCCTCAATCAAGCAGAACTGTAGAAATATCCTAAAGAGGAGTTTGAGGTAATAGTTATAGCAATGCTCTTGGAGTCAAATTAACAAAGAATGATATAAAACAGGAACAGAATGAAAAATAAGAAAATATGAAACAGTTTCAATAAAAAATGAATGGATATAAAAATACTATCACCAAATTTAAAAATACAATAGAGAACATCAGCAATGCTCAAATATAGGGAAAAGCATAGATATGGACATTCCATTATGAGTAAGGGCCTCCTGCAACAAGAAGAAAAAACACTGACAAGTATATATGCCCCCAAATGTTGAAATACCAAGAAACATAAGAAAATTACTAACAATGTCAAAGATATAGACAACAATACAATACTAGACTTTAATATTCCACTTACAACTATGGACAGATCAATAAGAAAGATAATTAATAGGGGAATACTACCCTTAAGAGAAGAGTTACGTCAAAGAGGCTGAACTGATACCTACAGAAAACCACATCCAAAATTTGCAACACAGAATTTTTTTCTTTTTATAAAACATGATATGTTGGTACAAGTCAATTGTCAATAAAGCTAGAAAGACATCCCTCTGTTCATAATACCATACCTAGAAATCACCTATTTAAAAAAGCAGGAAAAACACAAAAATATATGGGGATTAACAATATGCTGCTTAATAGCTATTGGATAAAAGAAGAAACTACAACAGAAATCTAAAAATACCCTGAACTTACAAAAATGAGAAGCCAAGCTACCAGAACCAGAACCTGCAGAATGCAGCAAAAATATCTCAAAAGGGAAGATAATTATAATACAGCCCCACATTAAAAAATGCAAGAAATATACCTAAAAAACAACCTAGTGCTACACCTAAAGCAACTTATAAAAGGAACAAACAAGACCTAAAGTTAAGGCCTCTCTGGTGGCACAGGGGTTAAAGTCTCAGTGCTATCAAGCTTTGGCCAGACACTGAGGCATGAGTTTGATTGCCAGCCAGGGAACTAACCCAGATGGCAAAGCAGACCAATCCCTGGCTCTCCCACTGCTTCCCTCAGCAGTGTTTTTCCGTAGATCCGACTTTTCTGCTTCCCACTCTGTCTCTGGTGAGTCCTCCCACCCCCACACCTCTGACCTGCACCCCAATTCCTGTATGTATAAATAAATAAAAATAAGTCTTAAGAAAGACCTAAAGTTAGTAGAAGGAAGTCATAAAAATGTTAAAAATGAGAACAGAAATAAAGATCAAAGGACTATAAAAAAGATCAATGAAACTAGTAGTTGGTTCTTCAATAAGATACACAAAATTGATAAACTTCTAGTTAGACTAACAAAGAAAGAAGAAACATTCATATACAGAATCAGACATTAAAAATGAGATATTTCCACAGAAAACAGAAAATACAAAGGATCATAGAAGATTACTAAGAACACTGCATGCCAATAAATTTGATAACCTTGAAGAAATAGACAAATTTCTAGATCAATATAAAAGTTTACCAAGACAAAACCAGGAAGAAAGGATAAGTTCAATAAAATAATCACAATCTTGGAAATTGAAACAACAAAAAAAATTCTTCCCCAAAACAAAAGTCTAAGACCAAATGGCCTTACAAATGAATTCTAACAAATCTTCAAAAAAGGCAAGAAAAACTAATGTCCACCTTGTTCTAATTATTTATAAAAATGCAAAAAGAGGGAGCACTCCCTAATTTAAATTATGATGCTAACATAATTTTACTATCAAAAGCAGATAAATACAGAACAAGAAAGAAAATACTTATCAAAATACCAATAACTTTTTTCAAGAAAATATAATACTTATAAAACTTGTGTGGACCCAGAAAGGTTTTAAATGGACAAAACAATTCTGGGAGACTAGGAAAATGGAAGAATCACACTCCCTAGCTTCAAATTATACATACAGCAACTGTAATGAAAAGAGTGTGGCATCGGAACAAAAACAGAGGCACAAATGAATGGAGTAGAACAGAAAACAAAAACAAAAAAACTGAAACAAATGTAATAGCTGATCTTTGACAAAAAAAAAATACTTGGCCAGATAATGGAGTAAGGAAAGCCTCTTTAAAAATGTTTCTGGGAAAAATGGACAGCCACATGTAAAGAAAGGAAGGAAGAAGGGAAGAAAGGAAGGAAAGGAGGGCCTCCCCAGTGGCGCAGCGGTTAGGCGCTGCACTGTGGAGCTGTCAGCAGCGGTGATGCGAGTTCGATGCCTGGCTGGGGACATTACCACATGGAGCAGCAGACCTCTCCTGCCTGGCCCACTGCTCCCCTCAGCAGTGTATTTCTGCCCATCTGCCTATTCTGCTCCCCACTCTGTCTCTGGTGAACCCTCTCGCCGCCCCACACCTCTGGTCTGTACCCCAGCTTGTATGCATAAATAAATAAATCTTTAAAAAATAAAAAAAAGAAAGGAAGGAAAGGGGGAGGGAAAAGAAGGAAAGGAGGGAGAGAGGGAGGGAGGGAGGGAGGGAAGCTGGGAGAGAGGCAGAGAGGCGGAGAAGGGAGGAAATCTCTACTCCAAACAAAAAATACATAGAAGAAAACATAGGTGACACACTTTTAGATATTAACTGCAGAGGTGTATTTATGGATACAACTTCAACAATGGGGGGCGGGGGAGAGCAAATATAAACAAATGGGACTACAGCAAACTAAAAACCTTAAAAGACATAACCACAAAAATAAAAAGGCAATCTAGAAGATATTTGCACATCACACAATCAACAAAATGTTAATTTTCAAAATACAAAGGACTCATAAAATTTACCAACTAAAACACAAAGAACCCAATCAGGAAATTGGCAAGAGACCTAAATAGGAGTTCTCCAAAAAAAGATACTCAGATGGCTAAAAGTCACATTAAAAATGTTCAACATCACTTCTTATAAAAAGAAATGCAAATCAAACCATTACAAAATATCTCCTCTTCCCTGTGAGAATGGTCTACATCAAAAAGACTGAAAACAACAAATTTTGGTTAGGATGTTGAAGATAAGGTCTACTCACCCACTATCAATGGGAATGTACCTAGGTGTAGTGACTATGAAAAACGGTACAAAGATATGTTAACAAAGATTTTAGAAAACGAAAATTTCTTCTCATTTAATTCTATTATTTTTTTTATTATGGCAATTCTGAATTCTTTATCTGGTAGGCAGATGTAATCTTCTATGTCCATATTATTGGGTTCTGAAGAAGGGTTTTCTTTCTGTGGTGAATTGTTTTGAGGGTCATTTGTAATTTTTTTTCTTCCTGTTGTTGGCCTTCTGTTTTGCTCTGATCGTTGCATTC
>PVIJ01017611.1:0-19837 GCA_004024925.1 Scalopus aquaticus | reverse complement strand
GGGAGCCTAGTCTCTCCACGGTGACACCGCTCGGCATCCGGCGTGGCCTATACAGAGGATGTGGTTCCCAGGTCATGGGGGCAAGCTCCAGGGGCAGGGGGTGCTGTTTTCCGAGGGATTCCCCCTCCCCAAAGTGCAGCGCTCTATTCTCCGTTGCTAGACAGCTCCCCACAAACCCTGCAACAGGACACCTGAGGAGTGAGGGTCACTCATTCCCAGCAGGAAGAGGAGCACATACGGGACTTTCTCATGCTCTTGCGCCTCACCCCATTCACACTCAAGTTTACGCAGCCTGTAGACACACTACACAAGTTCACATCTTGTCTTAACACACTCAGACTGAATGATATGCCCTGTGAAAGCCCGTACTCTCACATTTCAGCTATCATGTCACCATGTTCGCACGCATGCACGCACGCACACACACGCACGCATGCACACACCATGATAACACAGCCTAGGTCATACCTCCATCTACTTCCAAAGCAGACACCCGCTTTTTTGGAGACCCAAGAAAGGAAAAGGACCCCAACTACCCACTACCAAGGGTGCAAGGCGAGAGCATCGGGAAGGGGCCTGAAGAGACACTCTCCTCCACTTGGCTCAGAGACCAAAAACTCAATCACAGCCTGTGCTCACCCACTATGCCACATGCCTTGACCCCAGCCCCAGAAGCAGGGGCTCTAAGAAGGGTGGCCTGGGCCGAGGAGGCACATCCAGTGTCACTTCGCTCTTTATCTCCTGCATTTGGCAGTGGTCCCAGAGTGCCTTAGGGAGACCAGATGGCTGCAGATGCCACCACCAAGACAGAGCCAGAGGGACAAGGGACTGATGCAGACAGCACAGGGGCCAGTGAAATCGAGAGGCCTGGGGGCACCCTCTGGAGAGGGCCTAGGAATCCAGGAAACCAGCAGACGGCTCCCCAGAGTGCAGCAGACAGGGTCTCTAGGCTGCTCGTGACATGCCAGGAAGGGACCCCTATCCAAGAGATCACACACACACACACACACACACCCCAGACGTGGGGGAAGGAAGCGCACTGGGAGCTGACCAGGAATCCAGTCACTCCGTGTGGGCACAAATTCTGGGGCTGCCACTGAGAACTCACAGCCTGGTGAGCCCAGGACAGCCAGATCAAAGATGCCCCCACTCCTGAGCCCTCAGGAATCAAATCTCAGCACACACCTCCCCCCAAGTCAGGAATCTAGGCAGTCAGAGCTGTGGAATGTGCTGGAGAGTTTACCCCCTCTCCCCAACTTCAGGACAGTTCCTCCCCACACGAAATTAATAAATCAAATCCAGATGCAAACCCAGGCCGAATGATGCCCTAGGAAATGCCCCAGCTTCACATACCAGCTGATCCCGGAATAGCTCTGGCCTTGCGTGCTCTCTCCCTTCAGACACCACTGTTTGCGCACCAGGGGTCTGAACACAGGCAGCACAGTCTTTGAGGCCTGGCTGGCCCCCCAGAAAGAGACTATGAGCGGAAGAGATTGACCCTTTGCAGGCCTCTGACCTGGAAGAACAGGCCTGGGGACCACACAATGCCTCCCCCGCCCCACCTACGGGCATCCCTGTCTCTAATTAGAAATAAATCAACCAAACACAATTGTTCAGATTTTTGTTCCATTTTGTAAAAAAAAAAAAATATATATATATATAGAACATCATGGCCAACTGGTAGGTCCCTTAGTCTCCTTCCTTCCAGTCTAGCCAGAAAATGCCCGGGGAGAGGGAGGCGGAGGGGAAGATGGAAGGAGATGGAAGGAGAGAGACGAGCCTGAAGGCAAGGCGGTGATCCCGGGGACTTGGTGACTTTGTGGCTGTGAGAGGGAGGAATCAGAATCTGAGGCAAGCCCCCCAGGCCCCCCACAGGCAGGCCCACCTCTCCACTTGGCACAAGCAGTTCTACCATCACGCATTCGTTCCTCCCACCCTGACCGCTCAGGGAGGCCCCTTCTCCCACAGTTCTCTGTCCTCTAGTCTTCCTCTGAGCCTCTTCCTTCCCCCATAGCAGGGGCCCTGCGGCCAGGCAACCAAGCAGCCCAAACGGGCACAAAGCCCAACCCCAGGTGGGCTTGTCTCTGCAGGTCCTTCCCCTTGGCAGGTCTAAACTTGGGGAGTGGGTCTGGGTCTCCTGACCATTGAGCCATCTGCCGCCCCACACTTTCCCAATAGCCTCTACACTCTGACTAGATGGGCAAGGGTTGGGAGGAACCATGGCCAAGGACATGTCTACTTTCTTCCTCTGATTCTGGAAACGGGGCTTCTCTCACAGGCTTATGCTCACCTCGCAGGAACTGGTCCCACATGCCCAAATCAGAGGAAGTCGGAACAAGCTGGCATGTAGTATGTGGTCAATACATGTTTTTAGATGAATGAATGAATGAATGAATGAATGAATGAATCCAGGATCGATTTGGGAACACACCAGGCTCCCCATTGCTACTCTCAGACCTCTCAGGCTACCTAGGCCCAAAGAGGACACCCCTAGGCTTTGGCTCACCCTAAGAGCACACCCATGCGTGCACACACTCACACACACACCCAAGGGAAACTTCTGGGCCAGAGGCAGAGCCAAGACTCAGACTCAGGCTCCAAGTCAGCTCTGCAGCCTCGAGGGGATGCAGGTAGCAGGGGGCGCTGAGTCCCCTGCCTGCTGGCAGGGCTCACTTGCGGAAGCTGTCAGCCAACTGGTGGCAGTCCAGCTCCCCCTTCGGCTCCAGGCCCCCCGGTAGCTTCACTCCCGTCTTCCGGTCCACACACCAACACTTGCCACGCTGCCCATCCAGAGCTGGGTGGCACTGCCAAGACAAGAGTGTGAGAGGTCAGTCCCCAGGCAGCCTGGCCCCAAGCAGCCCAGCCCCACCTCAGGCGGTTGCCCCAAGACAGCCTCTGAGGCTGAAGGCTATTTTATGAGCAGGGGTCCTCTGAGCCCACTGGAGTAGAGAGAACTTGGTCAGGAAGGAAAGGTCCAGAGAGTTTGAGAAGACAAGCTCCTGAAAAGGTTCTGCAGCCTACCTGGAGGGAAGACAGGACCCACGGGGTGAAAAGGTGCAGCTGGGTTTGAATGGCGAGGCTTCTGGCCAGAGACGCTATGAGTGTGTGTTCTAACTGGGTTGGGATTTTAAGAATGGGATAATGGTTAAGAGCAGGGCAAGTTCAAGTTAGGGGAGAATCAGGGTAAGAACTGCAGTTGAACTGAGAATTATGACTAAAAAGACCATGGGTGGAGTGAGGGTGAGAGCCCAGGGCAGAAACAGCAGTGGGATAAAGAGAGGCCATGGCTGGAACATCTGAAGAAAGCTGCTGGGCTAACATTTGGGTCGGGATTAGACAGCAGGAGGAGGGCGGGACAAAGGCGTGTCTCAGATTTAGCTCCAGGTTTAGAGCTGGGGTGAAGCTGTCTCAAGAGTCAGAACTGGAGCACAGGTCAACAGTCAAGCGTCACAACTTTCTGTGGGGTAAAAACTGGGGGAAGAAAGCACACGGAACTGTGCTACACAGAGCTGAATCCTAATGTAAACTACAGACGCAGTTAAAAGTATTGTACTGGCGGCAGCAGATACACCAGTTACACGTGCAGTGCGAGAGGCGGAACGTGGGAGCTGGGAGTGGGGGAGTGTGTGGGGACTCGGTTTCCTGCTTAATGTTTCTGTAAACCTAAAACTGCTCTTAAAAGTCTACTTGATTTTTTTAATTAGGAGAAAGTTTTTAAAATTGAGACAGGACAAAATTGATTTGGGGATAAAGGTGGGAGGCAGTTTTGGCACTGGTTTTGAGGGGAGGCCCTCTCTATCCTCCACTCATTGCACACCCCACGACCTCCTCATGCCGCCCTGGGCATCCAGCGCAGGCCTTTTTCCTCCCAGCTAGGCTTCTGCTGACCAAACAGTGACCCACTTATCGGATTTGTCTGGAGTGTGGAGCGGAAGACTGTGTGTGTGTGTGTGTGTGTGCGTGCATGTGTGTGTGTGTGTGTGTGTGTGTGTGTGTGTATGCCCACAAAGAGTGGAAGAGGGGATCCAGACCAGAGCACCCAGGCCACACCAAGCATGAGGCACCCCAAGGCCCTTCCCAGATACGCCACCCTTTCAACAGGGCCCAACCCTGACAGACCAGAGATTAGCTGGAGCGGGCTAATTTACTGAATCACAACCCCCTGGGGGCTTCTGGAGGAAGCCACATTACAATGATGTGAAGGAGGACAGAGGTTTCTGCACTCACACCTTCCCGCCTACCTCCCTCCTCTGTTTCTACCGAAGCTCCTATCTCCCGGGGTCAGGCATGGCTTCACCACCATCCTGGATGTATCAGATGGTTTGGCTGTTCAGTTTGGGGGCAGGGAGAGGCAAGCTGAGTGTCCTCCTCAATGGCTCGCGACCTAGCCCCTCCATTCCCAGATGAGGCCTCAGCTACTCAGTGAGGAAGACCACTCGGGGGACTAGAGCAGGGTGGCTGGGTGTGCTGGGAGGCAGAGCTGGCAGGATGCTGGGTCTACAGCACAGACTGATTCCAGAAATGATGGAACCAGCCCGAGATGGTGGGCAGGGCTGCTGATGTACCATGAACTCACTCTGACTTTGGGCTGAACTTCACCCCTCCCTCAACCTCAGTCTCCTCTCCAAAATGAAGGAGGTGAGCAAATGAGCTAAGGTGCTAAGGCTGGCGGGGGTTTGCTGGGTAGGGGGCGCTTCTAGGGGCGAGGCTGGAGCTGGGAAACCTCCCTTTCCTGAGAAGTCCCTCCTGGACCATCTTGTGGACAAGTGGGGATCCCTGGAGCTGAGGCCAGGCCCAGCCAGCGGAAATGAAGACCCACCTGCTTGGGGTGGAAGTTGCCATTGCGGTCGCAGTTGGGGATGGGGATGATGTAGAGGTCCTCGTGGGTGCGGCTCTGCGAGGCGGCCAGCCGCTCCAGGGCCCGATGCAGCTCGCTCTGGCAGGAGCCCTGGGGCTGGAAGAGGAGGAAGCAGACAGGGATACTCAGCAGAAAGAGAGAGAATGGGGGGCGAGGGCTGGGGCTCAGACCAGGACTCATGCCCTGAAAGGAGGCGCAAGGCCTGGAGGCTGGGTAGGACCCCGTGAGTGAGGGGAGGGGCTCCAGCTCAGGGGACACTGGTCGGGATAGTAGAAGGACATTGAAAAGAGGCTCTTGAGGCAAAGAGCTTCCAGAAATGAGGGGTGAAGGGACCTTGTGGGGCAAGGAGCTTTGGGGGCGATGAAATAAAAATTAACCACTTGGAGGACCCAGGCACAAGCCATGAGATCTAGACATCAGAAAGGACATCAGGCAGACCCCAGAGTGGGGTCGCAAGGTCCCCTGCTTGGCCAGCAGTAGCCCTGTAGTGCCCGAGAAGGTCTAGGGTGGGGGATCCAAGAGAAGGGCTAGGAAACATCAGGAGGCTTGGGGTCACCCCTGTTTACCAACAGCACAGTGTTTAACCACCACTTGATGGGTACCAACGTGTACAAATGACAAGGAAGGAACCTCAAAGAAAGGAATGAGGACTCCGTGGGTCCTGATGATGCATATTAGGTGCATCTTGTACACAGCAGGATTCAAAGGACATTTGCTGGCTGAACGCAGTCCAGACCTGCCAGTGGCGGCTGCGGTGTGTGCGTGTGTGCCTATGCGCATGTGCTTTAGTAGCTCAGAGGTCCTCACCACAGGCCGCGTGTCCTCCCGGGGCACCCCGATGACCTTCATCTTGCCCCCATTGGTGTTCCGGTCTCGAATTTTGGCAAAGTGTTTCTGCAAACACCTGCGGTCATGGGCGCTGCAGGGGCTGAAGCTGTTGTTGGGGTGGTCGCCCTCATCCTTGTCTGCAATTGGGTCAAGATGGGAGAGGTCAGCACAGGAAAAGGAAGGGGCAGCACACAAAGCCAGCCTCCCCCCCCCCTTTCTTCTTCTCCCTCCTGGCACAGGGGCCTGCGGGCAGAAAGAAATGAAAGCAACCCCCTCCCAGCCCCCATCTCCCCTCCACTCCCCTAGAGCTCCTCAGGAGAATATTCTTGAAGTCCTTGACTTGTCCCTCACCCCACCCAGTCCAGCCCTCAGATGAGTCACCAGCTGGAGCTCCAGACAGAAGAGTCCCCTGGGCCCTGCAGGGAGGTCTAAGCTTGGGGGGCAAAGGGGGAGACCAGATCTTGTTCTCCCCCCAATTCAGCTCCTCAACCACCCCCCTCTCCGTCTGCTCCCTCTTCCTGTCTCCTTCCTTGCTCTTTTCAGCATCTGGCTCAGCTAGGCAGAGATCTCAGGGCTGCTGGCTCTGCTGACCCTCTTCCAAATGGCCAGAACCAGAGTTTCCATGAGTGATGAGAAATCTGGCCCCAAAGTTCTCTCCCCATTGGCTACACGAGGGGGAAGCGAGAGTGGCTATATGTGCCCGCATGTGAAAGCATGTGCATGTGTGTGTGCACACATGCATAACACCCGTGTGGCCCCAGGACCAAGAGCACCCTCACATATCCCTTCAGTACCCCCCAAAGCCTCCCATCCTTAGATTTCAGACCCCCTCCTGAGCCAGGGCACTGGGGATCCAGAGATGGGGGTGTCAAGGTTGAACCAGCACCCTGCTCCCTGGGATCTCCTGAAGACTCGGTCTGAACTCGGGAAAAACCCCTCTAAAGTCCAGAGTGGTGACCGCTTTCCTCTCTCCCTGAGGCAGCTAAACCAGACTGCAGGGCTCAGCCGGAGAAAGGGGCTGGAGGACCCCAGGTCAGAACCACCTCTGAAATGCCCGGCTTGGCAGCTCACTGCCGGCCTGAGTGCAAAGCCGCTGCCAGCATTCCAGATGTTGGCAGCCGGACAGAAGGTTACATCTGGTTTGCGTCAAGATTTTTTTCCTGAGGAGTTAGCAGGTTCCTCCATGATGGCGTGGTCCCAGAGCTGTCTCTGGGTCAAATGGTATTTTTCCGCCTAGCCAAAGTGAGTTGGGGGGTGAGCCCTCCTAGTTCTGGGAAGGAGGGGGAGGGGAGGGAGTACGTAGATAAAGGGAAACCAGGCAAGGAGGAGCTAGACCTCAGGAAGAAATGTCAAAATTCCACACCAAAGGTTATTTATAAAATCAAGTCATGGAGGATGGGGAGAGGTTTAGTCAGGGGTGGAGGACTGGCTTAGAAAAAGAAAGAATCAAAGGGGCAGAATAAACAGAGCAGATAGACCCCATCCTCCTGATTATAACACCCCAGAAAGGACACGGGGAGACTTCTGTCTCAGAAATGAGATCCAATTCCTGGAGGCCAGTCTAGGAGCAGACACAAGAGTCAGACCTCCCAGCAGGGGTGGGTGGCAAAAAAGGGGATGATAAATTTCCGAAGACCAGGATTGTGCCAAGGGGCCAAAAGAAGAGGGACCCTGAGCCTACAGTTAGGAACCAGAGGAAAAATCTGGAATCTAGGCTCTTCCTTGAAGACCCTCCCAGGGAAACTTTCTGGCCCATAAGATCAAAGGTGGAGAGAGAGAGAGAGAGAGAGAGAGAGAGAGAGAGAGAGAGAGAGACCAAGCTTGCCCCAAAGAGCGAGGCTGGTGGATGGGGCTGGAGCTGGGGAACGGAAAGAGGAAATGGAGCCCTACAGGATCAGAGGCAAATCCTGGCACCACAGCTGAATGTGAACAAAAGCGTCCCCACCTTACCAGGGAAAGGCCAGGAGGGATGGCAGCGATGTGTCTGCTCCAGCCCACGACACTAACTCCAGGGACACCCTGCCATCCTGGAAAGGCCTCACTCTCTTTCCTCTGAATTTGCTTTCCTTTCACAACCACAAAGGAGAGCCCTGCTTTTCACTGGAACATTCGTTCCTCTCCGTCAACCTCGAGATCTCTGGAGTGGAAGTTCAAAAGCCACCATGCCCTGCAATGTTGAGTTTGATGAGTGCAAGTTCACAAGTGACTAACACTCGGGAGATTATCAGTGGGTATTGGGAATGTGGAGCCCTTCACTTAGGAGGCATCAGTGAGAACAACCAACCAGGTCCACTCACTGAAACCTGGGGCTGCCAGGGGCATGGACGAGCCTGAAGGTGCTGCTTCTGTTCTGGTGTTGGTTGCTCCCCGATCCCCACCCCACAGAGGGAGCTCCCTGGGGAAGGCTGAGCACACCAGCCGCCTGGCCGCCCCCTTCCTGATTTCCCCACTGCCCAGCTCCACTTATCCCGAGTTCGTGCGCTGCACAGAGGGAGACACACCAGGCAGGGAGAGGGCTCAGTTTCTCTCTGGGGGTCACACATACACAGACCAGACCCCCATCAGCCTGCTCAGACGTACTCAGGCTGAGACACAAAAGTCACAAACATACACACAATCACGTGTGCAAACCCACATGCCCTTAGGCACTCTGACCTGGGCAGAAACAGACCTAGAGGGCACACCAAATGCACCCTGCTTGTTGATTTTCCATTTAATCTGTAACTATACCTCGCCCAGCCCTGCTTCACTGGCAGATGGGGGACCCACCCCAGGATCCACCCCCAGGCACTGGGTTTGGGAGCCTGAGGGTCTTACTCTTAACCTTTCCATATCCAGGGCTGGCTAAATCCTTCTTACTTCCCCCATCACACAGAGTTCCGGTCACCTGTGCTGCTCTCCCAGGGGGTGCCCTCCAGAAAAACACCTATCCTTGTGGGGTCCCCTCAGAGCAGGAGTGTGTCAGATCCAGACCCCTGAAAAGATATGACCTCCTGATCTCAGAATGGCTTGTTTGGGAGGTGGGGCCTCCAAGGGAGGCCAGGTCACCTCCTCCAGCCCCTTCTTGGAGCCAGGCTAGCACCACCCAGCCACAAGGGAAAGCTCGGTCTGTGCCGCAACAGCAGGAGAGACGGTGCCCAGAGAGAGACCAGGCTCCATAACCTTGACACCTCTGGCTGCAGAGTTCATGGTCAAAGGCAGGGACTTTCCTCTTTCTTGTTCCCTGATTTCATTCCCTGATTTCTCCTTAACCCCAAGCCCTGACCATATCAAGACACCCAGGGGAGCCTGGGTGGTAGGTGGCCCCAGTCACCCAGTCACAGAAGTTTCAGCTTTGATCTGAAGCATCCCCACCGGCCCTGCAAGAAAGAGTTTTCCTTCTTCCTCTGGCTCAGACAGGAGAAGCCAAGACCACCCAGGCTGGCAGCCAGGAACAGTCTGAGTCCTGAAGGACATGCTCAGGGGTCGCCCCTCACCACCAGCCAGGCCGGCAGCCTCAGCTGAAAGAGGCCGAGAAGGACAGCTAGCTCGCCCTCCCCACACCAACAGCAGCAAAACACCCCAAAATCTGCACTGTCCTCTCAACTCCTCTAAATGTCCCCCAGTTCCCTCACTTGCCCTACTGTCCCCTAAAGTCCCAAGCTTCAACTTAAATCCTTTCAGCTTCTTCTCCGCCACCATCCTCATCATCCTCCCATGTACTGAGCTCTTACTCCACCCCAGGCACCCCAACCTGTGGGGCAGGTCCCATGGCCTATTCCCCATCCTATAGATGAGAAAAGGAAAGAGACTGTGGAGGGGGAGGGGAGCCGTCTCAAGTGACTCCTATGTCTTTAAATGGAAAGACACCAATACCCACATCCCCAATAACCCTGGCTTTGCCAATACGAAAGAAAAAATGTTAAGCAGCCACACTTCTCCTCCCCCTCCCCCAAGGCAGAGAATTTCTGGGAAGGCCAGTTCCCATGACAGGCCCAGATTCCCAGTACTGAAGTAGAGGGGGCAATATTTGCTGCACTGACTAAAAATTAACCCAGCCTGCGTGTTCCCTAGGCCTGTCCAGCAGGGCCCACAGGACAGTTTAGGAACGCCTCCATCCAAAGTCTGACCTTCCCACTGCCCACTCCCCCAGAGTCCAGGAGTCGAGGGTCAGCTCACTGAAGCAGAATCGTGGACTTGTGACGCACGTGTCCCCGCCCAACCCACCTCTGGTGACCCGAGCAGTGGTGTTAACCCACAGCCTGTTCTGGCTGTGAAAGCTGAGACAGGAGGGCTGAGAGGACCAAGAACGGAGGGGGGAGACCGAAGGGGAAGACCTGCCCTGGAGCAAATAGTAGCCAGTGGGAGCAGCTGCCACCCCCCAAGTACCTGCTGAAGTTCAGGCCAGGAGGGAAAGGTGGAAGAAAGACCCCTCCACCAAACTAGTCCCCTGATAAGCCTTGGGACCTAAAAGAGACAGTAAGCTGCTGACAGTGGGAGGCGAAAGAGAATAGCGGGGGCAGGGGCCTAGCCCTGGCCATCTTGCCTCACTAGAAACCCTGTGGGGTTGCTGCACGTTGCTAGGAGACACCTTTAATGTGGCGTGAAGTGGCCCAGGTCCTGGTCTGGGTGCCTCTGTGATAACTGGATGGTCAGAGGGTCTGGACACAGCTGGCCCAGCGGGTACCTGGTTTCCCCAAAGTCGTCCAGGCTTCCCCTTCCCCCTCCATATCTGCATGCAGCACATGGCGGAGGACCAGGTCAGGGGGGAACGCCTTAGACATGGGCCCTGTAACCCAGAGGGGAGCTAAAGCACATTTGGAGGTTGTTCTGCATGAAGTCTACAGGACAACCACAGAGTGTTCATGCCATGCCCCCCCCCCTCCAAAAGCCCCTGGGGGAACAGATTTCTCTCTGCTACAGGATGTGATGCTCCCACCCAGTCAGGGAGGGAAGGGCACTCAAGATCCTCTAAGGGCTCTTCTGCCCTGTGTTCAAGTTGGTGAGAAAAGAGGAGGCCAGAGCAACTACCACTAGAAGGAGACTCCGGACGCTGGGGCCAGATCCCCGCCTGCCAGTGGAAAATGGAGATATTAAAGGAAAGAGGCTCCATTCTGCCCAGGGATCCCAAGGGCTTAGTCCTCACTCCCAGCCCAGTTTAGCACCAGGGACCCTCCTCTCCCACTGGCACTGGCATCTCTGCCCCAGGATTAGCGACTTACTCCCCCAGGATCCCCCTTCCCAGATGTGCTGGATGCCAGACTGGCACTTCTACAATGTTTTCTGCTGACCCATCTCTCACTACCCAGGGGCAGGAAGGGCAGAGAGGCCCAAGGCCCAGACCCCTGGGGTCCACCTCCTTCCTGTTTTCCCTGCATCCTGCTCTCCTCCCGCTAACAAGCTGCAGAGGATTGAGGAAGTGAAGCGGTCTGGGACCGAGGGCAGGAAGCTTGGGGCCGAGTCCCAGCATCCGGACTGCGACAATGGAAGCTTCAAGCACCAGGAAAAGAGACCAACGCAGACGGGGCACAGGGAAAGCAAAACAGAGTCTGAGAGGGAACCAGAAGCCAGAGGCAGAGGTGCAGAAAAGCAGAGAGATTCCAAAAGTAAACAGAGAAAGACAGAAACAAAGGCAGAAAAAATCAGGGACAGATCCAGAAAGAGGCTGAGATGAAAGTGAGAGAAGAAACAGAAACAGAAAAAAAGGGGAATGAGACAAAGAGAGAAACAGACAGTGGGCAGAAGCTTGAGAGGAAAGGGAAATGCTGTTAGTGAAACTAGAGGTAGAGAAACACAGCAGGGAAGAACAAAAGAATAAGAGAACCAAGGAAACAGACTAGGAAAGATTCTAAGGAGAAACTGAGAGGCTCACTGAGAAATGGAAAGAGAATGTGTAAGAATGACTTTAGGGCGAAGGGCCTTCTAAGCCTCTCTCCCTCCCTCTTCCATCCACTACCCCCATCTCACACCCATGAGGTTTCACAGCTCTAGGCTTGAAGACAAGCCTTGCTTCTTCTACCACCTCAAATAACACCTGTCAGGAGAAAAAAGTGTGGGTGCCTGAGTTCCAGGGCAGAAGGAAGAATCCAGGCTTGGCAGTAAGCCCTCTGCCTCCCCAGTCCACCTCTGCCCCCAACCCCCACCAAAAACAAAACAAAACCAACAACAACAAAAAAAAACCCCGGCTAGGTGAGCTTGCCCTGGGCTTTGGGGAAGGGCACCTCTGATGCCCCTCACCACCAAAGCCCCTCTCCTATCCATGTTCCACTCCACCCTCCCCCCCAATGTCAAAAGGCCAAGCCCTGGCTTCTCAGACCCCTGCAGGTTCACCTGTGGCCAGGGGGAGGAAGGTCCCTGGATCAGCACATAAGCCCCCCACCACCACATTCCCATCCTCCAGTTATCTGACCCTAGATGTCTTGGGGGGCGGGGGGGGGGCCAGGCTGGACCAGCTCATTTAATTTTCCACTCTGGCTACCATGGAGGCTTCTCCTCCCAGTGGGCACTCTTGGGAGGTTTGACAAGGAAGGACGGGACAGTCTCCTTGATGGTGGCAACAGGCTGCTAGGGATAGCAGTTTCCTCGGCTGAGCCAGTCCCATGGCAGCAGGGCCCTGCCACGTACCTGCCTTCTCCTCTGCTCACAGGGGATTTTCCAGGGCCGGTTAGGCCAGCGGGAATGGGAGCTGGGCTTCTGGGAGGGGAGTCCAAGGGGAAGGACGTGCCAGGCGGGGCACCTTACCAGAGGGCTGCAGGCTTTCCTGGATGGCCTCGATCTCCGCCAGCTCCATGCACACGCCTTGCCCGTGCATCAGCGTGTGCAGGGGCTTCTCCACCCCCCGGGGCGGGTAGCAGCGCAGGCCCGAGCCGCAGCGGGGAGTGTACACCCCGCAGGGCATCCCTTTGGCCAGGGCGCAAGTGGCGCAACAGCCGCAGCCCGGCTCCCGCACCAGCTCCTCGCAGCCCACGGGGGGGCGGCAGCGCGCCAGCTTCTCCTCGGAGCAGGGCGGGCAGTGGATGGCCTCGTCGCCCAGGCTCGGCCCGGGCCCGGCGGCCAGCAGCAGCGCGGCCACGAGGCACAGGGGCAGCATGACCGGGCGAGGACGGGGCGCGGGCGCGGCAGGCAGCAAGGAAGGGACACACGGCCGCAGCGCCCGGCGCGCCTGGAGGACCCGACCCGGAGGGCGCGGGAGACGGGGCGGCCGGCCGGCGCACAGGGACCCAGCCGGGGAAGTTAGCAAGCGCGCTGGAGCTGAGCGAGCCTGGCCGCCGAGGCGCTGCGCCGCATCTTCGGCCCGGCCCAGGCGGAGGGCGGGCGGGGGGCAAGGGGCTGAGCGGCTGCCCGGGACCGGCTCCCCCGGACTTTATAGCGGCCCCTGGCCACACCCCCAGCGCCTTCCCAGAGGTGGGGGAGCGGGGGTGGGGGCGAGGGGGAGAGGGAGAGGGAGAAGCGGCCGTTAGGGGGAGGGGGCGCTGTCCTGAGCCGCCGCCGCCGCTGCAACATCTGAAAGTCCTTTTTGCCGAAGAAGGAAGCCGCGCAGTTCGGAAGCCGTGGCGGGCGCCCAGCGCGCTCTGAACCGAGCCCCGGCGGGGAGAGAAGGGAGAGGGGACGCGAGGGGCTGTTTCTTGGCCCCCTTCCTCGCAACCTTGGAGGATTCTTCCCTGACCCACCAGGCGGCCCGCAGCCCGCGCGCGCGCGCACACACACACACACACACACACACACACACACGATGCGACCTCCTAGCGCCGACTCCCGGATCCGCGAACTGTCTCCCTGGCCAGAGTCCTTCCACTCCACACAGTGCTTCCAGTCTCAACCGCGGGAAACAAGCCTGGGGAGGTGGGGAAAGAGGCACCGGCCCGCTAGGAGGGGCCCAGCAGGGCCTGGGGCGCTGGAGCGGAGGCGCTCCCGCACTGTGCTTCCACTTGCCCTTTTCAAAGTACCCCCCAACCCCCTCTCCCCAGGGTTCACATCTGGCGCCGGGTCCTCTCTGCCTTCCCCAGGATGGAATCAAGCTAATTCCCGGGGAGGGAGGTGCCAAGCTTCGCCCTCCTTCCTGGGCGTTTGCTCCACTGCCCAGACCCACTCCCGGAGGGAGACTGCTGGGGAAATTGCCACCCTCTGTGCAACCTGTGCCGCGCACAACTCCAGGGGGCACCACTTCACTTGTAGTCTCCGTAGGTGTGTACGGCCGTTGTGACAGTCTTCCAGCAGGTGGCAGTCAAGGGGCTTGAGAAGGGGGTGCCTTTTCCTAATTCACCTGGGTTGCTATTCTGGCTGCTGTCACAGCTGGCTGAGCCCCCTGTGAGATGCTGTTGTTACCTGCACCCCACCCTCAATCCTGCAGTAGTATCTGGAGCAGCGACCCATTCCCTAGGTTCCCTCTCAGGTCCCTCTAATGCTTACCCATTCTTCCCCCACAAGGCTTCTACTATCTTGGAGCTGGTTTCAGGGTAAGGTCGCCTGTGCAGGCGTTGTTGGTGGCCCACTGTGGGTTGGGGGGCTTGGCCTAGACAGCTACAGGGCAGGGAAGCTGAGGTGTGGATCAGAGGCGGCTTCCTGCTTCCCTCCCAGGGCAGGGGCCTTTCACTCAGTGATGGGGCCTCCTACTCTCCGCAAGTGCGGACCGTCCAGGTGACTGGAGGAAGAGAGGGGCTAGACGCCAGACCTGGAGGGACAGAACCAAAGTTATAAACTGATGGTACCCACTGGCAGCCTGGTAAGTGATGACCAGGGACCAGCTTCTGGAGTTCTCTCCAGGCCACCATCTGTCATGGAAAAGGGCAAAACAAGTGCCTGGAGGAAGCCCAGCCTGTCCCTGATTTACAGCCCCCCAACCCCATGCCCTCTCATCATCACTGGACCCAGCTCTGACCCAGCTTGCGTGAACATGGCCACCCCACCCCCGTCCCTCAGCCTGACTGCCCCTCACAGTGAAATGGAAATACATCATCAATTGAAGTTCTTGTGAAAATAAAATGGGACCAGGAAGGATGGTTTGATCTCACTGCCAGACTGGTCCTCTTGACAGCAAACCTGGGATGGGTAAAGGTGCCGGGATATAGAGGAAAGAGACAGGAGAGGCCAGGCTGAAATCAAGAGAAGTACTTGGGTGTGATGACAGTGCAGGTAAGTGAGGAAAACCCCAAAATGTTTCCAGGTGGGACAGACGTCCACACCTCTACCCCAGCCCACCACCCCCAGTCTATCCTCTAGTGCCCTGCCCTCCGCCCTCCCCCCCATCACTGTCTGGGATAATTCCAAGGAGATGGGAAAATAGACCTGAGGAAGTCTGCCAAGCACCTCCCCACCATTCACGCAACACACATCTGCTGGAGCTCTATTGCCTCAGGCTTTGTGCCACATACAGGGCACACCGAGGTGGCCGAGACCACTCTGCCCAAGGAGCTCACTGCTAGTGCAGAAAGACAGGCCTTTAAATGAACTACGTCTAAGATGCGTGCAGGTGCCTGGGGGAGGTTTAGCTGGGGCCTGGGGCCTGGCGGGGAGGCACATGTGGTCAGCTCTACATCCAGGTGCTGAGACTGGGCTTCTTAGGGAATCAGCAGGAAGAAAGAAAATTAACTGGGTATGGCTTCTCCAGGATTCCTGGGGGTGGGGGGAGACAGTCCTGTCCCCAATTGTTCCCTAACCTGATGGACTTGTCCTAGGGAGCATCTTGGCTGATGAGAGGGCCAAATGCACACAATAATGAAAGCCGGTCCTTACTGAACACTGCCCGGATGCTGGACCCGGTTCGAAGTGCTCACGCATGTGCACTTCTCAACAGCCTCACGAGAGAAGTGCTATCATTATCCCCTTAAGGTAGGGAAACTGAGGCACAGAGAGGTCTAAAACTTACTCAAGGTCACTCAGCAAGTAAGTGGAAGAACAGTGGTGTGGACCCAGGCAGTCTGGCTCCAAAATCTGGATTATTAACCCGCTGTTTTACTGTCTTCCAAAACAGCCTCAGACGTGCTCGGAACAATCACCAAGGGCAAAACAGTTACCGAGTGCCAGCTGGGTATCGAGGATCAGAGCAGAGGGGCACTGGCGTGAACTGGCCCTAGGCCTCCCCATAACATTGGCTTCCCAGCCTTCCCTGGCTGCCCCTATTGCCCCCCCTGCCCATAGTGAGTAGGGGCTCTGCTTCCCTCTGTGTCAGCTGATGTCCAGGCCCAGCGAGGCCACCCTCTGTAGCCCCCTCAAGCAATAGCACATCGGTATAGCTACTGAGGTCCACGCACCTGGAGAGGTCAGATCAACAGAGCAGAGGGTGTGTCTAAAGGATGGAACCTGGGTCCTTCCCTCAAGACATGCAACTCCAGAAGTGAAAACCGCGCAGGGGAGCGGCGGGGAGAACAGAGCCCATCTGCAGTTGAGCTGGCCAGGATCCGGTTTCGTATCTCCGGACTAGTCAAGTCTGCTACTTCCAGCTTTGTGGCCACTTCCCCTTCCTCAGCTTCGGTTCTGCTATCTGTGAAATGAGGGAGGGAACTCATTGATCTGTGAATCTAGGACCCTGGATTCCTTTTGCCAGGTCCCAGCATGGCTTCAACCCTTGGGGTTTTCACTGTTTCCAGTTTGAAGGGCACTGATGGGCTCTCTTTCATTGACTAAAACCTGGAGACGGCCAAGGGAACGGTGTGGGCCAGCTGAGCACTCTGTCACTGTCCCGAGAGGGGATGAGGGTCACCCCTCATCATATGTAACTGAGCAACACAACTCATATGTAACTGAGCCAAGACTTAAGCCAAATACATTTACTACCTGCTGTGGGCTCAGCCCGCCGGGAGCCATGCTGCCTCTGCTGCCAAGTGTTGCCCATAGTCTTGGGCTCAGGACTCTAGGGGTACAGGGGAGCAGGCTGCATCCTGCCAATGGAGAGACACAGAGGGGACTTTGAGCAGAGAGACACAGATATTGGGGGGGGGGGGATACTTTGCCCTGCCTCGCCAACACCTGTTGAGTCCAACCCCTGTGTACTGGAGGAGTGAGGATGGATTACCTTTCCAGAAGGCCCTGGGGGGCAAGGAGGCCCCTCCTGGTCTCTCTCACCAGGGTTAACCTGGGACACCTATAGAGCCTCTCTCTCTCTTTGGCCTTGTACTGAGAAGTGGGGTACATGATGAGATGAGCCCTCTCAGCCTTGGGGAAGACCCCCAAAGTACCAGGGCTGGAGAATAGAGAGTCAGTGAATCACAAGCTTGACCGAGCACCTGCTGTATGCTGGTCTAAGCCACACAGGGACGTGGGCACAGTGTCTTACAATGAGCAGCCTGTGCTGTGGGAATGGGTGTAGGGGAGGGCTGGGGGTGGCGAAGGGAGTGAAAACAAAGGGGAGAGAAGGAAAAACAGGCCGTAGCAATAACTCACATTCTGGTTGTGGCGTTCTCGTTGGAGAAAGCAGGGCTAAAAAACCCAATGATAAGGGAGCAGTCTTCAGAACACAGTGAAAAGTGGGACTGAAGGTGGCCTCAGGGATAGAGGATGCTGGGTGGAGGGGCAGAGGGGATGCACTCCTTTCACCTGTGGACTGGCTGACCTGGGGGAGATATTAACCTAGGGGGTCCTACTGGTCCCCCAGTTCCATAGATCCTTGCGAGCCCATTTAGACCTGGCAGCCTCTTCCCACCTCTGAAATTGACAGAAACCCTAGGTAAGGCCCTTGGGAGGTGTGATGTTGTGATTTACAAGACACATAGCGGTCTTCATCCCGTTACTGGTACAGAGCTCCTAAACCCTCCGCATTTCCTAAGGAAAGCGATCAAGGCATCTTTTGTGATGTTAGTGATTGACTTGGAGAGCTGCTAGGTGACCTCCTGAAGGGGCAGGTTGCTAGAGAATCATCTCAGCAGGTTGGGATGTCTGGTCACTGGAAATCTTGGGAGGAGGGAAGGCTGAGTGAAGAGGGCAGGGATGAGGAAGAAAGAATGATGCAGAAAGCCAGAGTGAGGGGCAAGAGATGCTGGCCTGGGCAGGGGATGATGAGGCAGGAGGCCTGGGACAAAGCAGAAGGTACACTGGGGCTACCTGTGGACCCCAGTGCTGGTGGGGAAGTGAGACATGCAACTGGGGAGCAAGGCCCTGCGGATGAGTACTGGGGATCTCTCTGGACTCCAGGCCTTCTCTCCGGGTTTTTATGAGTCGGAGAACCCCTCTGTGGGTTTTCTTTAGATCTTGAGCCCTCTTTGGGGAAGTCACTCTGGGTTCAGAGATTCTTTGGTGGTATCTTAGGGGTTTTCTAAGGACTGGGGAGTGGGAGACAGGACCTGGAGGCCCTCCAGGGAGTGTGGGGGGAAGGGCATGGGATCTGCTCTGATTCTGGGCTTCTGATTTGTCAGGAGGTGTCATGGCAGATAGACGCCCTGTTCTTTGACTACCCTCCTTCAGGACTACCGTCCCTCCTTTCTCTCCTCCCTCCTCTTCCTCCCTGAAGCAAGGTCTTCAAATATGCCTCTTAAATCTCGCCTTCCATTATTAATTTCTGGAAAGGGGGGAGGAGGACGGTAGAGTGAGGACGATGGGATGTACAGGAGTGAGGGAGTGCAGTGGACCCTGGAGGAGGATTATTGATGCTTTGGGGGTGGGTGCTGTGTGTGACCTACAGCTGAGGTGTGAGCCTCTGCCCCATCCCACAGACGGTCCTGTAACCAATGTTACCTCAATAAACAAACAAAAAAGATGAATGCCCTTGACTTCGAGAACATCAGTTTGAGAATTGTGCGATCTTAAACATGTCAGAGAAGCCTATGAAAATATCTTTTCTACTGGATACATGATTCAGATGCTTCTCTAGGCCTGTCTTCTCTCATCTGTATGCTCAAAATGTAAGTCCAGGCATTGCCCTGCCCTTCCATTCATTCCTTCCTCGGCTCCGCCTCTCGAGAAGCTCCAGCAAGAGTGGATGGATGCTCCCCCACCACTCCCCCCACCTATAGTACGGCCATCCCCACCACCCCGACACATCTTCCGCCACCAGCTAAGAGAAGTAGGGTGGGGTCTACAGAGACACCCGTGACTGCCCTGTCCTGCGTCCAGGGGTCAGACGAAAGCTGGCTCCCACCCCTCTGCAGGGCGCTTGTGAGACATGCAGATGCAGGAGCGGCCCAGCCCGCCGCACCCCACCACCCCCGACCCTTAGAGTGACCTAGGAAGAGCAGAGCAGCTTAGAGAGATGGGGCTTATGAAGAGATCGCTGGGGCTGCTGCCGCTCTTTTTCCCCTTCCCAGCTGGGAGCAGGGTTCATTCGCCCTCGCACTCTTCCTCCTCCTTTCACCTCATGGGGTGCAGCCTTACGCAGGCATCTTGCTGGCACCTCTGCAGCTGACCCCTTCTGCCCCCTCTGGATTTTCATTCCTGCGGCTCCCTCACTAAGTCTTTTGCTCTGAAACTGCTCCAGGGTCCCCAGCGGCAGTTCTGTCAATGTCTGGAACCAGTACTGAACATTCCACTGAATCTCCAGTGAATAGAGCAAAATGGGGTACCTGGGCCCAGCACTAGGGGGGTGGGAAGTGCAGGCAGAGGCACATGCAGGCCTTTCCCTTCCCTCACTTTGACAGGCTACCCTGCAGAGTAGGTAGCTCCAGCATGAGGGCTGCGATTGTTATGCTGCCCCCAGGTGGACAATAGTAGTACTGATAGGACCATTCACAAAGGGCCTCCTGACTGGGGGCACAGTACAGCAATGGTTCCAAAGGAGCAGGTATCTCTGCCATCACGTGAGCTTGTGGTCTGAAGAGGGAGACGGACAGACAAACATGTAATGATCAGTGCTACCTCATAGGGAGAAATAAACAGGATGCCGGGAAAATGGTGAAGAGCCTGAGTGGTTAGGGAGAGTTTCAAAGGGAGGTGACATTGGACCTGAGTCTTAAAAGATTAGTAGAAATTCATAATCTTTTTTTTTTTATAATATATATTTTTATTGTTATTTATGTCTTTTACATTTTGCATTCCCCTTGGGTAGCCCACCACCAATTCACCCGTGATCCATCTCCATGGTCCCTTGTGTTCTTTTCTATTCCATTTTGTGCCCTTATCCTCCCCTCCCCCCTCCCCCACCGCTGAGTGTCTCTCTCCCACCCGGCCTCCCTATAGTCCTGTTATAAGTGAAACCATTCGATATTTTTCTCTTTCTTTCTGGCTTATTTCACTGAGTATGATCCC
>PVIJ01017610.1:0-28871 GCA_004024925.1 Scalopus aquaticus | reverse complement strand
AATTTTCTAAGGTATGAGGTATAAACATAATGATTAACCTTTGCCCTGAGCCTGGAGCCTAAAAGGCGATAGCGTAATGTCCTTTTTGCCTGGAAACCAGAATCTGATCAAAGGAACCATCTTATTCCAACTCCCTGGAGTGGTTAATCACAGAAGCCATCTTATGCTGATTCCCAGAAGCAGGCAGGGGAATGTAAGGAGAGGGGGAGTAAATGTTTTTGTACAGGACACTAACCCGTGATCAGGCAAGAATGTACTTACCGAAGGAGCAGCTCGGCACCTGGACCCAATCACGGGGTCTTAGGCAATGGAGAGGTTATGTCTGCAGGCATATGTTAAGAAAGTTAGAGGTCTAACTTAGAAAATATTTGTGAGTTAAAGTAGTTACGGGAAGAGATGTCGCCTCTTGGCTACCTAAGGAACTCTTCCTTGAAGGTTCTATCTCCTTGCTGTGCCTTCAGGCAACTCGGGTGGGCCAGGGCGGGGCAAAAAAGTTGGAGTTCTTTACTAAGATTCACTATTGTTTTCCGTTATTTCAAACAGGGAACTAAAATCTATCAGACGTTTTAAAAAATTCAAAAGATTATATAAAGAAAGATGTGGCGGGGGAGGGGGGGTGTCTGTGCTACCCAAAACCCGCATGGACTCTTTACCACAGAGGAGGAAGAACACACAGGCCCGACGCCCTGGGCAAAGTCTAAAGCTTGCAAAAGGCACATTGCTGTTTTATGAAACTCAATGCCAAGTTGTAGGGCGAAAGTCTCTAAAGTAGTACATGTTACTAAGAATGAATTGTGTGCTACCCTCTTAAGACTCTTTTGACTATTTCGTGTCTAATTTGGGAATCAAATATTCCATTGTCTCGGATGAGTATTTCGATGAATTAAGTGCAATTAATCATTTGAATGAACTCTAATGGGAGGCTTCGCAAGACAGTTATAGTTCTGGGCTATGTTCAGAGGCAACAGGGGGAGCATACAGCATAGTGGGGATCCAGACCTTATTGACACTGTGGGAGCTTTATCACATAAAACTTTTGGGAGTCCCAAACTGCACGTTCCCATGACATCTTGGCTAAAGCATCTGAGAGACCCAAATAACTGCCCTGCGGGCTATTGATGCAAACACAAGAAGAATTTAACTGGTCCATTGCATCTTTTTAGCATATGGGTTTTCTGTATCATTTGCATATATGAAACAAGATAATCTAACATATAGTTATTTTTTTTGACTGTGTACAATCTCTTAAGATCCCTAACAGTATGTGCAGTCATTATATTTGATGAATTGGAAGGAGCCCGGTCGCTTGCAGAAAGTTATAATTACTCACATTGAACAATGAGTAAGGGAACAAGTAAATAATGAATGGATGGCAGTGTTAACCAGAAAGTTCCAGCTCAAATGCAAATGGGATAGAGAGCAGAATGAAAAAGCTTATGTACTGGAAATATGACAGGACATCAATTTCCCCACATACCTGTTGCATAAGGGACTTGCTTATATATTAGCAGAACCTATTTTCATTTCTCTCTCATTCGGTCTGGGCTGAATCTACAATACACATTGAAATATTTGAGAAAACATGAGTGTATAATACTATATGTGATAGGAGACAATGACAGTTTAAAATCATAATCATTTCCTCAATATGTACACACCCTAAGATTTCAACCAGATCTTGTTTCATCTCCATTTCAAAAATGATGACTCATCTCCAAGGTTGACCATCATCTCCAACATTCCATAGGTACCTGAAATAAACAAAAACACTTGGCTTGTCAGATGCAGATGACGACATAAGGGTTTGTTAACATAATTAGCAATTGGCTTCAGTAAAGACCAACAACTCTGCTCAGAGAGAAAAAAGTATGAACATTTTTAAACTCCTGATAGATTTTACTTGAGTGCTTAGGTGCAAGGAACTGAAGTATGGATCCTTCTGAGAAGACTCCTCCAGAAAGAGACTCATTGGAAATCAGAGTATCCAGAATTCCAAAGGGGCCCCAGGGGCAGTAGGAAGAGCATTGAAAGCACCTGCTAAGTAGCTCAGTCCAAAAACTCAAGTCATTCTTGACTTCGCTTTCCTTCAGCCCCTTAGGTTCAGTCTCCAAAAACTATTTTTGGAGTATTTTTTTCCCCAAAAAAAGTATTTTTGGAGAAATACTTTAAAAGTATTCATTTTTAAGTATTTTCCCAATTGTGCTGAAATTCAGAGACTCCTTTCTTTCAGGTTTCACTCAGTCTTTTTTTTCAATTTTTTAATTTATTTTTTATTTGTATCCTTTACATTATTTTGTATCCCCGCAGGTTTCCCACCACTAAATCACCCGTGAACCATCACCATAGTCCCTTGTTTTCTTTCCCTCCCCCTCCCCTGCAGAATGTGTCTTATTTATAGTTGCCTACTAGTTTTCAGTTTTGTTTTGTATGTTATTTTCTCCTCCTGATCTCTTACTTGGCTCCCTTATATTCCTCCTATAAGTGAAACCATTTGATATTTTTCTTTTTCTTTCTGACTTATTGCACCTAGCATTATCCCTTCTAGCTCCATCCATGTTGCTGTGAATTGTATGATTTTCTCTTTTTTGCTGAGTAGTATTCCATTGTGTATATGTACCACATCTTCTTGATCCAGTCATCAATTTTGGGGCATTTGGGTTGTTTTCATATCTTAGCTATTGTGAACAGTGCTGCTCTAAATAGTGCTGCTCTAAATAGAGCTGCTTAATTCAGCTCCTTCTGATCTCTTTGCCTGCCCACAGGGAAGCCCTAGCTGACCTACAGAATTTCTCTCCCCTGTCCTTTTCCACACCAGTTATTTTTCATGTTTCAAACAGAAATCTAAACAAATTACTTGACCACAAAAAGAAATACTATTAGCCCCCACTCCCAGCCCCATCACCTAAAAGTTTTCTGTTTACCCGATTTCCTCAAAAGTCCTACAATCTAGAGCCTGTATAACACCCTGAGCTCTTCTCCAAACCTTCCACAGACTGTGCAGTCATGAAATGATAATTCCCCTGCTGATTTAAGTCCTCCTTTTTCACATAAGCCATTTCTGTCCCTCAAGTGGCCTCCCTTTTTCTTGGAAAACCTGTTCAACTACTTTATTTGAACAGGAAGCTGTTCAGTAAACAACTTTTCTTGTGAAGACCACTCTTGGATGGATGTTTAGCCCCCATCCCCTACCCCTCGACACATACAATGGTTCATCACTTAGTAATATAATTAAATTGAAATTACAATTCAAAAATCACTCTTAAAAATGGTTCTCACGTGGAGTGACTTTGTCCCTGGGGAACAAAAGTTGGCCAATATATGGAGAAATTGAGTTCTGATATTTGGATTGTAGATGCTAGAATGTAGTGGGTAGATACTAGCAGTATTGCAAAACATCCCATGTTGTGCAGGACAGTCCTTACTAGATAGAATTATCTGGCTCCAAATGCTGATAATTCTGAGGCTGAAGACTCTGCCCTAAGATGACACATTCATGTCTATAGCTGTCCCTGTTAGTTACTTTAGGAAAGTTATGGATGTCTCTTCTTTGAGTGCCTAGTAGCTAACATATGCCCTGGGCCAGGACTGCTACCTAATTATAGTTTACTGCACTTAATGACTTTAATATGTATTAAAAAATCACAGTAGAAAAAAGATAAACAGTTAAGATAAGCTAAGATAAACAATTCTAACACAGTATTTTTTTTCCCTAGGTTTTGGTTTCAAAACCTTTAATTCAAATAGAATTAGACCCTAAATTCTAATCACAAACTTGTCTTCTCTTCAATTGATATATTTATAAGCTTGTTCCCATAGCAATATTTAGAGTATGCATGTGTAGAGTATGCATGTATTTAGAGTAGATATGTGCATAGCTATAATCCCTTCTGGTTTACTCACATGCAAAATTAAAGAAATCAGCCATATTTGCTGCTGATTTTTTTGCAAACGTGGAGCTCAGGTGGCACTAAAATAGTCTCTTCTCTTGGGGTGTCTGTCCTGCCAGTTGGGGTATAGAACAGCTGTGCCCTTCATCAAGTGCCTTCACAGTGAAAGAAAAATCCCCAGATGTGTCATATATATAATTGCTTTTTCTTTAAAGAGAAAGCAAATTTATTTGATTCTCAATATATGGAAGAGCCAGCTCGTCATATTCTATAATATTCTCCATGGCCTTTCCTGAATTTAAGATAAATGTATCACCAGTATGAGGAAATTACAAAATGTACAATGAAATCATCATTTATTATAAGATATGTGAAACTGAAAATTGAATTGGCAAAAACCAGCCAGTTTTTTTGTCTTACCTATTCCTAACACATACTCTAAATATATTGGTAATAAATACAGTATATAGTTGAATAAATATAAAGCTGGCAAGAAGATTAACATAGTCAACCTAACACTAGACAAATCAAAAGCTTCAATTTAAATCTATTAATGACAATTCTAATTGGCAATTAGAATTGTCATTTCCAATGACATTGTCATTAGAATTGTCATTAATAGATTTAAATTGAAGCTTTTGATTGCCTGATTTATGTAACAACTTCTTGAACTTCTGAATTTCTTTTATGAGACTGCAAAAGGGTATAGTATTGTATCATTTCTATTGTTTTTCCCCATTAGCACAACTACTATGAAGGAGCATATTTGTTATGTATTTAAATTTGAGAATATATTTCAAAATTTAGAATACTTATTATCTTAGGATGACACCTGTCATAACTTGGTTTCGGTATACAGTAGCAAGCAATTATTAAATAATTAGGGGAAATTTCACAATGTTCTCAGTCCTTAATTACATTAATATTTAAGTTTTGGCCTCATGGAAACTAAGGTGATACAGTCAAAATTGACATTAAAATGCAGACGGGAAGTTAAATAATTGAAATTGTTTAGTGTTTTTTTTTAAACTAACTTGAATATAGATTACAAAGACAAAAAAATTATCCTAAAATATTATGGGGCTTTTGTTATAAAAAATTTCACGGACATTAATCATTTCTTCAATTCTTTTAATTTGTCTCACTTCACAATTGTTTTACTGACAAAATCATCCTCTGTAAATAACCAGTTTGAATTGAATTGTGACATTTCCATGTGCTATATCGCACAAATTAGAAACATATGTACGTAAGCTATGGCAAAGCATATATATACATATATATATGAGATATCAATAATACGGATGTCTATTTATATATATATAAAATATTGATGTAATGGCTAAATTCTTTCATATGTAATAAGCACTTTATCAGCTTCTTTATGATTTATTGAGACCACCTCAAATTGTAAAATATGAAATATTACCATTTTACTCAGTGGGATATTTAGATTTTCTACTAACAAAAATAGACATTTTGCTTAAAGGAAGGTAGCCAAGAATTTTTCAAAAGTATGTGTGTGTAATGTGCTGATGATTCACTTTGGGAAAAAAAGAGGGTGAGCGTTCTTTTAGTACTTTTGGTATTAGGAAATATTTCTTGTTGAATTATTTTTTGAGGTAATGTTTGTTCACAACACTGTGTATGATTTAGGGGTATAGTTTTGTACCCCCTTGGATGTATGTTACCACATCACGCCCTTACTCCTCTACCATAGGACTTTGGGTATTAGAAATTTCTTTTGGACAAAATCTATCTTTCAGAAAATAATTGTGAAAAAAAATCCATAATGCTCTTAAAGTGGGTCGATTCCTTCATTTTCTAGAATCCGTGGCCACTGCAAAAATAAAGCAATATTTATAAATTAACAAAGCAAATATTACTTAGCAAACTGCAGGTGTTGAACTGTCTTTTTTCCTCTGGGAAGACATAGGCAAATATTTTTTCTTAGCTGCCAGTTCATGAAAGAGAGTTCTGTATTCTCTTCACTCTCCCATCGGCCGGAAGACAAGAATAGACTCCCCGATAGTCATCAGTGTCAGTCACACACACCAGCTTGTACCTGGAAGGGCATCTTCTCTATACAGCAACTAGGTAACTGCCTCTTCCTTTTGATAAACAGTCATAAAACACCAAATGAGGTAGATCAGTCCTCAATCATCCAGTGGTAATCAGTTAACGCAGCTGGACGAAGCAGTAATGGGGAGGGGGAGTAAAAATTCCACTCAGGTTTTTTCCTGTTTAAAATAGTATTGGAAGTTCAGCCGTGAACTTCATGTAGTATACACACGTGTTGATTGTCGGTGATGCACTCTTGAGACTTACATGGTGTTAGAATGTCACTTCAATTAAAATTATAAATAAAACTGAATAATAATAAAAAAAAAGTGCTATTCAAAGTAAAAACATACCTCTGTGTAAGTCAGTGGGACTTAGAGAACTCACAAAAATTTTATGGAATTAAAATGACTATAGAACTGAAGCATGCAGAGGTGGTAGGGGTTGAAGTATGGGGTGAGAAAAAGAGAGAAGGAAGCACATTGGACTGTAGTAGGGGGATTATGGGTGATTGGGTGGTGGGTGCACGACTGTAACAATATCTGATTGAGACACCCTAATAATACTTCCATTAAAAATAATCCCAAATCTGATGAGTCCTTTATCCAGCTTCCCACAATTACATAAAATCTGCCACCTCCCAAATGAGCTCCACAGAGCAATAAACATATAAAATAAACTCTACCACTGATAACCCTGGAAGAAAATGTTCTTTAAGATTTGCTGCTCTTTGATGGGAGTGCCACACTGGGTGCAGGAGCCAGATAGGTGTGAAGGAACCCAGGTTTCCTCCCTCACACAAAGATTTTTAAATAGTCCAATAATACATCTTTTCATAAAACAGGAATCTAAAGTAAAAGATTTTCTTGGGTCCAACCAATGTAGTCAGACTCCGCTAAGTGGATTGTGAGCAAACGTTCCATACGACAGCTATTTGCCCAAGGTCTCCTTGGTCCACACACACAGGCTGACTTTCTAAGCAGGAGCTTCCCAAGCACCTGTGGTGGACACGTAGGGGAAACTCAGTTCCTTTGTGCTGTTCATCCTCCCGATCCTCTTGGAGCCTCCAAATCTTGAAGAACAAGGCTGAGTCCTACTAATAATGCTCTGTGCAGACCTGTGGAAGGTAATCTAGGACCCTCTGGTCTCCCTTTTTTTTTTTAGATTTATTTATTTATGCATACAAGCTGGGGTACAGACCAGAGGTGTGGGGCGGCGAGAGGGTTCACCAGAGACAGAGCGGGGAGCAGAACAGGCAGATCAGAAATACACTGCTGAGGGGAGCAGCGGGTGAGGCAGGAGAGGTCTGCTGCACCATGTGGGATTCGCCCTGCCCGGGTGTTGAACTCTGGTCGCTGCTGCCGACAGCTCCACAGCGCAGTGCTTAACCGCTGCGCCACTGGGGAGGGCAGGGATGCTTTTCTATCATGATTGTAATGCAGTAATTAAAATGACTCTGTTAGCACTGGCCACACAACATAATACAGGGACACAGAAAAGAAGCCGAAAATGCTATTCTGGTGAATAGGAAGGACGGAATGGTCCCCCCCAAGGCTGTGCAGTGGGGCGGGCTGCTGTGGCGGGAGCACCCTCCGCCCGCCTTCCCAATTATACCGTCTCCTTTGTGCGAGAAGAAAAGAGACACTGTATCTTGACCATGAGTCATCCTTCTCCGTAACACAAAGAGATTCCTTCTTTTCAGAGGCAAGCCCCGTGCATCACTCGCCACAGGGTGCAGCGGTGGGCAGTAATTAACTCCTCTTTCCAGTTCACCTGTCAAATTGTATACTTGCCCTTTCATCCTTTTTTCTTGCTCCCTGTAGAGGCATTGCCAGGATTATCTTTTCTTCCTAAATATTAACAAAGATCAATCAAATTACACGGTAGTTAAATGAAGACATCAACTATGCCTTACCTTGGCATATTAGATGTATATATATATATAATATATATGTATATATAATATATATATATATATATTATAGTATTTGTGTAAAGGTAAATATGTAAAGGTTCCACTTCTCCTTAGGTCAGTTTAGAAAAGATGCTGAGGAAAATTAAATATGCACCATCGTACCAGCTCTTCTGTCTCTTTGGCAGCATTTGAAAACTGCAAATATGAGTCTACCATGTTGTCAGGCTTATGCAAACTTGTCATGAGGACATTCCTCAACCCTGGGGCTCAGAAGTGAAGAGATGAATTGTCACCAGTGATTTTTTTCTCTTCGCTTAATTCTAGCTGTATTACTGCCTCAGTCACAGATGAGAAACACCCTAAACCCCGACTCCTCCGACACCCCACCCCTCAATGATGCCAAGCCGTGACCATTGGCCACGCTGCCAGCTTCTTAGGAATCTGAAGTCAGACCTGCTCTCTGAGTGTATATTTAGCTGAATGATACACGCACAGGAAAATGTCTATCTGAAATCCAATAAGCCACTGAAGATCTCTCAGGTTCCTGATGTCTGAGTTTGCAAATAAATCTACAGTGACAGGACCTCCCTGGTGGCGCAGCGATTGAACGCTGGGCTGTGGAGCTATCGGCAACAGGGACGCGAGTTCGATGCCCGGCCAGGGAGAATCCCACATGGTGCGGCAGACCTCTCCTGCCTCGCCCGCTGCTCCCCTCAGCAGTGTATTTCTGATCTGCCTGTTCTGCTCCCCACTCTGTCTCTGGTGAAGCCTCTCACCACTCCACACCTCTGGCCTGTACCCAGCTGTATGTATAAATAAATAAATCTTTAAAAAAAAATCCACAGTGGCAGGCAGAGAGGAGGCGCTAGTGTTCCAGAGCGCGTGCCAGTGCGTCCCGGTAGCTTGAACCCAGACAAGAGCAACACTTTCCCTATTAAAATGCCCCACAGGTTCATCTTCAGCAGTTAAGAGACAGGAACTGAAACATTTTTACTCCCCATAAAGAACTCGTAATCTTTGTAATTACTTCGGATGAAAGGTAAAGAATGTCTGAAATCAGAAAGTTCAACTGCTGCTTCTGCCCATTAATAACATGACTCCACACCAAGAAACATCCCGATCGGCACTCCAGTCCCCACACTGCCATTTCCAGTGTCCCCTGGGAGTGTCAAGGGGGTGCTGGTGGTGTTTAAGTTGGGTTTTTATCCGTACTTCCTCCCTCCAGACAAAGCCTAAGGAAATCTTGTGCGTGCAGGTAGCATCTCTTGGAAATTTCTTCCAGGAAACAGAACTGGAGTCTGGGAATAGAAAAAGAAGTCAAATAAGCTGACTATCCCTGGGTCACTGGGCACCGCCTACTGTTAGACGCCGAGAGCAATGATGTGGTTCACATCCCCCTGCCGAAGTACCTGTACAGCAGTCGATGGAGGAATCTTCATCACCTGCTCGCTGTTCATGGAACGTCCCACATGTTTTGCCCTTTGCTCCTCCTCCAGGTCGGACTGAATGAATGCACGTTGCATGTGTTGCTTAGCTGCCCCGCGGTCTGCTGGGTCACGGAATGAACAATTCGGGGCTGCTCTGCTGGCCGCTGTCCCTTGTCCCGTGGCCAGGCGGTCTAGCAGTGCGGGGCCGATGTCCCACCAGCAGCTGCGACCAGAAGGGCGGAGGAGAAACAGTAGTTCTCTGGGGAACGTGGCTTCCCTTCTGGAGAAAGTCACTCAGTGACGCTCCTGCTGGGCTCCCGGGCTGCCCCTCCTTCACCTGCACCCTCATCCGTGCAGTGCAGCGCCGCGGGGCTGCAGTGTGTGGACCGGCAGCTGGCGCTGCAGCCTGCAGGTCTCCGGGGCACGTTTCTGCTTGGGGATTTGAAATCACCGGAAGAGCTTATTGAAGTGTCACGTGCAGAATCCAGAGAGAACTAGTGAGCTTCAAAAGTGGTGGCGGGTGGGGGGAGGGGCACGATGGGGTTTTGGTGATGGGTGCGATGTTGCAAACTTGCATTTGTAGAGGAGTGAACCCATAACCCCTAAAACAAATTGTGCAAACCAACTTTACTTCAGTAAACAGAACTGGGGTGGGGGGGAAATCAGCTGGTGCAAACATGCAGGATACCTCCCCTCCCTGAGGGCGTGCACGGAGGTGTGGACCATGGTCTAGGAGCCTAGAGATTGTTATCCACAGGGCAGCCCCGACACTGAGCAGGCTCCTCCACCCCGACCGTGCCTTGGGCATGCACGTGTCCTTGTGAAGTGCCCAGAACACTTCTTGCTGGCACGGCTGCAGCGGCCCACCCCATGCTATGTTGCAGCAGAGAACAGAAAAATCACGCAGCGGTCTTGTCCTCACTCCCTCCACATCAGGGGGCTTTATTAAAGTAGAAAATCGAGAAAAGCAAGCAAGTCAAAAGTTTGCACATGAGTAAATTTTCGGAGTGGCGGTGTGCTTAGAGCACCCCTGTGAGAAGATAAAGCACCGTATGCTGTTCCCTGTCTTCACCGCCACACGGTAGCAACTTCCATCCGGGGCTCTTACACCAGGTCGCAATTGCGTTTGCCCGTTTTCAGTCCTTCTTTGTTCCTGCCTTCTTTGGTTCAACATTACTTTTGCTGAGATCCACCATGTAGTTGTATGTAGCTGTAAATTGTTCATACTGCTCTGTAGGATCCATTTATGAGTATATTAGTTCATCAGCCGACTGCTTATGTGCATGTGGGTCTTCAATTTGAGGCTGTTTTAAATTGTGCTTCTAAAAGAGTCCTGTACATTGCTTTTGTTAAAGATTCATATGACTTTTCCGTTTGTGTATACCTAGAAGAGAAATCATTAGTTGATAATATTTATACAGCATTAGCAGGTACTGCCAAGCAGTTCTCAATTCTAATTGCCCCAATTTATACCTCACAAATGTGTGTCTACACATCTGTGCGTGTATATTTTCCTGTGTGGATGCACCCATATAAAATTCTACCCGGTGCATATTGAGCCAACATCACTGTCTTTTTCACTTTTGTCAATGTCAGTAGTTGTTTAGAGGTATCACATTGTGACCTTAAATTGTAGGTCCTTGATAACTTCTGGTTAGAAGCACATTTTTATGTTCATGCCAACTGGATAGCTTTTTTTCTTTTCATTTCCCCCAGTTTTATTGCTTTAATCCAGGAGGGGTTGGTTGACATCGTTTGTGTTTGGGGAGTAGAGGACCCCCCTTCGTGTGTTATTGCGTGGTGGAGAGATCCACCGAAGCACCTGTGGTCCAGCATGAAGGACATGCCCGATTTGTTCAGCACAGTTTCTTAATTGGATTTTCTACATTTTTATAGATACATATTGAATAGTTCTTTTGTATTTGGATTTGAATAATTTGTTGGCTGTAATTACTGGTGCTCCCATCTCTCTGGGCTTTGCCTTTTCAACTCTGTCTTTTCATGGCCATTCTTAACCTTGCTCAGCAGCCACATGTGCGGTGCCAGAGTGTGTTGTTAGCATCTGAAGACAACATGTGGCACAGCAGCTGCGAGTGAACTCCCTCCTCTTAAACCGATGATATTCCACAGTTATCTGGCCCAATTTGTTTGATTTTTTAAAGATTTATTTATGCATACAAGCTGGGGTATAGGCCAGAGGTGTGGGGTGGTGAGAGGGTTCACCAGAGACAGAGTGGGGAGCAGAACAGGCAGATCTACTGAAGTACACTGCTAAGGGGAGCAGCGGGCGAGGCAGGAGAGGTCTGCTGCGCCATGTGGGAAGCTGCCTGGCCGGGAATCGAACTGGTGCTGCAGTGGCTCTGGATAGCCTCATAGTGCTGTGCTCAACCTGTTGTGCCACCAGGGAGGTCCCCCAATTTGTTTGATTTTTGCAGTACCCGGACTGGGGACTAATTGTGGATTTTGAAGGCACGCTACCACCCGATCCTTTAATCCTTTGATGCATGAATCCCTTTAATTCATCCTAGTGATTTCATCCTAGACTTTGCCTGAGTGGTGAGGGGAAGAGGATGTTGGGGCTCCCACTTAGTCTTCCCCATCCTGATGGCTCCTCATTCACAGGTAGGAAAATATTTATGGAGTTCTTCAGTTACAATTTATCCATCTGAATTATGTAGTCAGAAAACTAATCACAAAAGTTTGTGCATGGACATTTTGGAGTGGCTGAGAGAGAGAGGTGCGCCAGCCCCTGTGGGCGAGCTGGCCTCACTGAGCTTGCACTCTAGCCATCTGCTGCCTCGGATCTGCCGGTGTTAGAGGCAGCTCCGATCTGTTCCCGGCAGCTTTGTGTGGCCTGGTATTTCAAGTTCCTCACTGATCCGCATCCACAAGTGCGCAGCTAGGAGGCCTAACCTCTCCTTGAGTAAAGCGTTTTGATTCTGATAAGTAACTGGAAAATGGAAACTGATGGATATGTCATTTTTTACAATTGCTGGGGCTGACCTCCACATTGTGGTTATCTGTTCTCGTCTTTGCTGATGATCCAAGGCAAGTCCTATCCAGGCCGACTTGACATCTGTCTCATCCCCAGAGTTCCAGTGATCTAGAAGCCACGGCCAAAGATTCCTGCAGATCAGAGCATCCTGGGGTGTCTCTACTCTCACTGCCCATTATGGTAAATACCTCCACGTTGCCTAGATCAGTTAGTTACCTTCCTCTGACTTCTGATCTCAATCCTGTTCACAGCCATAGTAGAGACCACAATTCCATTAATGTGTTGCCTACACTCCAATTCCAAATGCCAACACAGTTTGAAATGATTCAATTTGATTTTAACATGATTTCTAAGATGCATGAAGAAGGCTGAGGAACCAATATTCTTTCCACGGTTTAGTGACAGATAACATTAAATTAGTAATGTGATATTTTTTCAATGTTAGCAAAATATTAAAAAAGCTTCATGTATGATTTATTGGTAACTTAAATATGTGTGTGTGTGTGTGTGTGTGTGTGTGTGTGTGTATGATGTATAAATATAGGTAAGTGGCTAGATGCGTCTCCGTCTTCACTCAGATGTGCCAAATATATTCACAATATGTTACCTTCTATGTTTCCAGATAAGAAAGGGAAATCTTATCTTTGGGGAAACACGAACACAGAGTCTTCAAAACCAATTACAATTATATCATGCAAGCGGAAAGATAAACATTTTTCATAGAATTCCCAGTAAAATTTCCTGTGAGTTATTTCATTCTAATACTTCCTGGCTTTCTTTCACTGCTGTTTCTTTCACTGCTCAGCATTATGAGAAGTGGGTTCTCATCGCCCTCCCTCAAGCCACTGCTGTCTCTTGCCTGGTCCACAAGTTTGCTGTGCATTCAGCTACTTTGTGGCAAACAGAGAAAAGATGTCACCACCCAGGAATGGATGTCTCTGGAGATTCAGAAACAAGGTGTAGGGTTGGAAGTGTCTTTTCTAGACTGGTGGCAGGTTTTGTATTTCAAATAAAATTTATAAATTATCTGGCCGATGTCTTCTTCCTATGGGATTTGCACCATGTTCAAAAAGTACATGATATATTTTTGAATCCACAAATACTGTGTTCCAGTATAAGCATAAACCTCAGAGAAGTGGTATAAGCAGCACAAGACACATAGGAACAAATCACCATGTAGTCACTATAATTCACTGAAATGATAATCTTTAGGTGCTATTTCTTAAGACTCTTGAATTTCCATATTTGTTTGTTGCTATGGGGGTGGGGAAAGAAGGGTAAGCGAGTGGTGGTTTCTCTTGTAATAGCTTTGAAAGAAGCTACACAGGAGTCACATGCTTGGATGTTGAGAGCACATACTAAGAGAATGCTCGCATTATGGAGCAGTTCCCAATTTCTGCTCCAAAATGGTAGGTCAGTTACAGAGGAATGCTTGCCACCTCCACTCATGGCCACTGTCATTACTTATTTTACAATAACATTGTACTTATTTTTTTAAAGATTTATTTATGCATACAAGAGCTGGGGTGTAGGCCAAAGGTGCAGGGGATGAGAATATTCACCAGAGACAGAGTGGGGAGCAGAACAGGCAGATTTACTGAAATGCACTGCTGAGGGGAGCAGTGAGTGAGGCAGGAGAGGTCTTCTGCACCCTGTGGGAGCTCCCCAGCCGGGGATCGAACTCCCACTGCAGTGGCTGTGATAGCTTCATAGTGCTGAGACTTAACCCATTACACCACCAGGGAGGCCCATGTACGTATTAACACTAGTGTCAAAGCTACAATTAGAGCCAAAGTTTTGCATCAGTTCGAGCCCACATGATTTTCTGTTCTGGACACTCTGTAGAAAAATACTTGGGTTATTGTGCCAGGAGGATGCTTTTCATACTAGAGTAAGCCAAATTCTGCTAAAACCCAAGCCGTGGCTGCCTTGTGGCTTCCAGATCTAGAGCTGACCCCCGGCCTGGTGTACTTGACCTTCTACCATCTCTACTCATGATAGCGCTATGTTATGTCCTGGGAATCGCCTTCAGGACAAAACCATCAGTCAGTATAAACTTCTTTGTCTCTTAAAATTTTCTGAATTTTCCTATGCTTTTTACTTTTTGCTTCATTTAGAATATTTTCCTTGAATGACTGCCTGTCATTGCTCATTAGATTCCGATACTAGCTTCTCCCTAAATTTTCCTTTCCCTTTGTAGAGTCTCTTGAGTTTTCAAATATTCCATTGTCCCCTCTTCCTCTTTGCCTCCTTCTCTCCTTCTCTCCTTTCTTTCCCCCTCCTCTTCTTTTCTCTCCTCCTCACTGCCCTGGCCTTCATTCTCTCTATGATAATTTATCCAAACTTAATTAATACTTAATAATATACATAAGCTATATTTGTGTATTTAAAGGAAATTTCTCTAAAACTACCAATGAGAGTCAGTTCATCTGCCTGAACTATGTAGTAAAAATATAAACACCAGGACACTGTACTATACACATACATGCTCATGACATGGTTAAATTTTAAATTCTTAGTTTTCAGGTTCATGTTTGAGAGTATAAACTTGGAAGCAAAGGATATATTTTTTTAAAAATATGGGGACATTTTATGAAATACTACTCATCATATATTATTTTCTCTTGCTCCAAAAGCCAAGGCAATTTGTGAGCCTCTCCCATCAGCTCCTCCCATGCTCTCATTCTGATAAGAAAAGTCAAAATCATCATAGATATTAGCAGGCAATTAAAAAAGACTATTTTAAAGTTCAAGGGAATGAGTCCAACCGCTTACCTGGGAGTATTTGCATGGATGTAGAAAAGATACTCCAGGAGTTGTCAGAGTTGAAATTCTATTTTGCTGACAACCCTTCTTCATCAGTGTGAACAATAAAAGAACAACTTGGAGGTGGGGCAGCTTTCTGTTAAGTACAGAAAGAAAGAGTTCGTTAAGTGAGCCTTATCCTGTGTTCACAATTCCACCTCAGAGTAAACACTTGAGATTCGAGGGGTAGGTGAGTGTCTAAGGTGACAGCTTAATTAGTTGTCTGCCGTTATAGCCACATGTGGAGGCTTTTCTTAAATTGTTTTCATGATAACGTTCCATAATAAAACCTTGTCTCCAAATAGCATTTTTTTTAAAGATTTTTTATTTACTTATGTATACAAGCTGGGGTACAGGCCAGAGGTGCGGGGCGGCGAGAGGGTTCACCAGAGACAGAGTGGGGAGCAGAACAGGCAGATCAGAGATACACTGCTGAGGAGAGCAGTGGGCGAGGCAGGAGAGGTCTGCCGCACCATGTGGGATTCTCCCTGGCTGGGAGTCGAACCGGCCTCATCCGCAGCCAACAGCTCCACAGCGCAGCGCCTAACCGCTGCGCCACCGGGGAGGCCCTCCAAATAGCATTTTAAGTAGCTTTTTAAAAGGGAAGAAAACAACTTGCCAAAGCCTCAATATCCTTGGATCCATTGTGAATAAACTGGGTAAGCACAACAATTAATAAGTAGGTGTGTAAGCAAGACAAATAATTGTTTGAATAAGTCACAAAAATACAAAGCTAGTTCTTCATGCTTATCCTAATAAAATGGTCATATCTTTGAGAAGATTGAATGCCATGGTATAAAATATTAGGCTACAAAGTTTATCAGTTATTTATCAACTGTGGGATTTTACTCTTAGCAAAATATAACAGGGAGACAGAAGGTATGTGTATTACTACCGGAGAGTGTCTAGCTTACTTTGATGTAATACTGGAGAATATTATTTGCTAAATATAATAACTAAATAGGCCATAAGTATTCAAAGAAAGAAATTAAAAGGATGTTTCACCTATGACATAAATTCATCCCTCTTCCTTGGAAGCTGATCTATAATGGTCATTATTTAGAACTGGAAAGGGGTTTTAGGCACTTAAAATAAGTACTACAGTTGTTACACTTTTGTAGTTTCTGGATTTTTTTTTTTTTGGTCATGGATATGAAAGCATAAGAGGATTAATTTAACTGTGGTCATATTAGAATGTTGAAAAATACATTGCATTTTTGTTCCACATGCAATCAAAGACCATACCGAGAATATGGACAATAGTTGAAATCATGCTGCAAAATGATGAATCTGACTTTCTCTCTCATCTATAGTTAATAGAGTGCATTCTATGAGCTATGTGTATATCACACTACTTCAGGAATAAAATCAATAGCAGAAATGTGCATCCATTACTTTTGGGGACCGATGAATGTCCCCTGATTTTCAAACTCAGTGTTAAAAATGAACATTTTCAATGTTTGCATTTCTTTGCACTTCTGAGAAGCAGCTGAGGCCAGAAGCAGAAATGCTAATATTCCATGAGAACAGCTGTTGTTATGGTATTTCTGGACTAGCTGCTTGCAAAAAGATTAAATCTTGCTGTAAAGCTTGCATTTTCTCGTAGAATTCTCAGCTCAGTTTCACGAACTTGAAAGGTTTGGGTAGGTGAGATGCAATTGTGATAAGCAACCCCACTTAAGTTATTTCTTTGAACCAAACCAAGCCTGTAAAATGTTCTCAGCTATAACACGCCTTCATTAATAATGCATATTAAAATCAATTACAAGCAGAAGCCACAAATATCTAATCTGCAGAAAATGAGAAATCCCAAAATTGAACAGGTAAATCCAGAGTGTGTATGGGGTGGGGAGTGCCTTGCTATTTTACTGATAACTATTTTTAATGTGTAGATGGGAAGATAATTCAGGATAGGGTATTATTAGATTTAGTCCCTTGATGCTCTGCTGAAATGAGGCAAGCTAGCACCTGAAAGAAGTCGTTGGAATAGTGTGTCATTAGCAAAAGGACTTGAATGGATTTTTTTCCTGTTACTCTCATTATGTCCAACAGCTTGAAGCACTCAATAATAATTATTTAACTTATTCAGTTGAAGATACTCACTTCATCTTGATGTACTTCTTCCCGTTCTTGGTAAAGACTAGCTCAGGCTGGTTCACACAGGAGATCGGATAACCTATGCCATGACTAGACCGTCCATCTCCAGTTCAAAGTAAACAAATCTCGACCCCAAATTAGAGAGGGAAACTTTTTCAATAAGAACACGAGAAAGGCAGAAAAATGACCAATCAAAAGATGACATGACTTTGTAAGAAATGGTTAAAGGGAGCAGGACTTTTTAAAGACAGACAGTAGATAAATCTTTATTAGCTGAAATGTGACTATACCTAGTGATCGTTCTCCCGTTTTCATTTCCACTGGAAGAAATAAGTCTACTTATCTATAAGTTGATCAGGGGATTATTCAAACTCAGTTGCTTCCTATCAGGTTTTCATTCTAGTCACTCATTGAAACCGCTATTTCAAAAAGGTCACCAGTGACATATTATTGATCAATTACATTCTCATATTTGAACTTTTCATCTTTCCGTGTTTTTTTTAACTTTCAGGACTCCTTTGCATCAAAAAATGGTTCTGCTACCATACATACATTCATTCCTCTATCCACATGTAAAATATTAATTCTAGGAACTAAGCTCTTGTGATTTCACAACTAGCCTGATATTTCAAAAAATCCAGAAGGTGATCAATTTTTCCAATTCCTAATTAGTCACTTGCCAATATGTTCTCATATTTTTTTAATTCTATTACCACCACACCTACATGTTTATCATTTTTTTCTTACCATAATAACTCAATGTCAATATTAAAGTTTTATTTTAATTCCTTAAATTTCCTTGCTAATTGTAATTGTCTCTTAAGAATGTTACATATTTTTTCCAGAGAGCTCTTATTTAAAACAACTTTGATCACTCTTTAGATCAAAGGAAAAGTACCTGTACTTCTGTATTTCTTAGTGTTTCACCATCACCTTTTTTTAACTGTGTGCAATTTTTTAAATTATATAAGTAAAATGTACTATTTACTTTTATATATCAATGTGATCTCCACATCTCTAGATGTTTTAAAATTCTTGAGTAATCCACCACTAGAAATTATTTTATCTCCCATGTAAAAATTACCTCCTCATTATACCATTTGATTCTTTTGTGCTTGTCATTATACCATTTGATTCTTTTGTGCTTGTTATATTTGCCCAGGTGCTCTATTTGAGTAGGTAATACTCCTCTGGAGAACTCTTAATATTTAAAGCATAAGTACTCACAAGTAAGTACTCACAAGTAAGAGCTTAATTTAAGCAAGAAAATTCACTTAGTAGGATTAAGTTGAGGAATTTCCTTAATGTATCAGTTATACCTTGCTAACGTCCTAATTCATTTCTCATAGTCATTTTCTGATAAATGTGATCTAACCATGAGCCTTTAGAGAGGAAGAAAATAAGAAATATAGTAACTAAGGAATTATGGTGAGTTTGGCAACTGATGATGGAATTCTGAAACTTCACTATCAAATATACGTACAAAATTTTGACAACAAAAGAAGAAAAGTCCTTGTTCTTACATCGAAGCATGACGTTTTTCTATGTTCCGTAGCTTTCATAATTCCATTTTTTTTAAAGATTTTATTTATTTATGCATACAAGCTGGGGCACAGGCCAGAGGCGTGGGGCGGCGAGAGGGTTCACCAGAGACAGAGTGGGGAGCAGCACAGGCAGATCGACAGAACATAATTCCATTTTTAATCAGTTTTGGAATCATAAAACATTTGCTAGGCTATTTCGAGTTTGCACTTAGAAGACAAACTTCAAGGTATGAGGAAACTGCTACATAATATTTAACACATCATTCTAACATTTGAGTGTATATATATATATGTATATATTTTAAGATTTTATTTACACATACAAGAGCTGGGGTGCAGCCAGAGTTGGGGAGAGGTGGGGAGAGGATTCACCAGAGACAGTGGGGAGCAGAACAGGAGGATTTCCTCAAATATACTGCTGAGGGGTGCAGCAGGCAAGACAGGAGAGGTCTGCTGAGCCATGTGGAAAGTTCCCTGGCAGAGGATCAAACTCCTGCTGCAGTGGCTGCTGATAGCTTCACAGGGCTGAGATTTAACCCTTTGCGTCATCAGGGAGGCCCCTACCATTTGAATATATTGAATTCACACTATGCTACAAAAATGAGTTGTTTTTTTTTTTTAAGATTTATTTATTTATACATACAAGCTGGGGTACAGGCCAGAGGCGTGGGGCGGCGAGAGGGTCCACCAGAGACAGAGTGGGGAGCAGAACAGGCAGATCAGAAATACACTGCTGAGGGGAGCAGCGGGCGAGGCAGGAGAGGTCTCCCGCACCATGTGGGATTCTCCCTGGCCGGGCGTCGAACTCGCATCGCTGCTGCCGACAGCTCCACAGCGCAGCGCCCAACGGCCGCGCCACCGGGGAGGCCCTACAAAAATGAGTTTTTGAAACTACTGGGATTGATGTGAAAGATCCTGTGGGGACGGAGTGTGTGCCCTGCATTGCTATGCAAAATTGTGCCCATCTGCCTGTTTCTGGGCAAAGCCTGGCAAACGTTGGGAGGTGTTCATGGTGGCTGGTAATACTGCAAGGGCAGATGACCATATGTTTTAGCTATGCCGACAGCTACATAGAGAGCGCTGCATCACGAAACTTGGCATCTACACTTGGGGTCAGGCAGGATCATTTCAAGAATGAGCATCATTACAAGTATTTTTTTACAAGGAAAACAAAGCAAATGTGTTAATTAATAGACTTAGGAGGTCCTGGTATGACTTAGATGATCCTGAGCTTATGGGGTGCTGTCTCATTTCTTTGAAATTAGTTGTTTTCTTTCCTCCAAAGTAAGATTGGTTGATAACTTTATATCGGTCTAAGGTGTAATGCACATTGAATTGTTGGGTCTGATTACCTTTAGGCGTGATGAAATAAAGTTGTTCCCATTATATTCAGTATTTTAAATTTTCCCTAGAATGGGTTGTGGTGTTTCTCTACTACAAAAAACAAAACAAAACAAAAAAACCCAAGGATCAGAGAAACACAAACTTTAAAACCAACCCTTAAAAGGTTACTATAGATCTGAGACATTTAAGAGGAAGGCAGACAGGAAATTGGGGGTGATGGGGATGACTTGCCAGAGAGCACAGTGGACTGCAGTGGAGAATTATGATTGTTTTTTGGGGGGGTGAGACCATGGTGAACACACCTGAGGGGAGAATTTCTATAATGTGAAGAAGGAAACAAGGCTATAAAATAATGATATGACGCTGATTAAAAAAATAAAATATTATAAGGAAAGTAGTGCCATATTCAGTGTCTGCAATCTAGAAACTTTAATTCCAGAGGAATAAAAATGCCAGAACTTTTCTGTTTGCAGGGAAGACCATGTACATTGAATGAATTCATATTTTCCTTTTTAACAGAACACAGATGTAAAAATAAGCATTATGTAATAGAGACTTAAATGGAGATGGGGTGCTTAAACAGAATTAAAAATAAATCTTATTAGAAATGAAGAGAAGTGAAGAAAATATTTTCACTTTGGATGTTAAAATAATCCAAATTAATTCCTCATTTCCTTTGCAAATAGAATAAAAGGTTTCCATGGTTTAATAAGAGGGACACATAAATCACAGTCTTAATCAATTGGTTTAGTGACCATTTGCATTTGTATACATTATTTTCTCAGCAGGATCACTAGTTTAAGATTTACTTTGATACAGCTATTGCTATGTACATAAGCTATATTGATTTAGTTATGGGAAAATACATTCATAAGTGAAAGCAAGAATTATTAAGAGCAATTCAAAAACAACGAATCAAACATAAGATATTTATGGAGTCAATAACAGAATGCTAAAAGTCATATATTTAGATTGCACATTGGTCTGTGGTCAAAAATAACAGTTTTATTAGAACATTCTGGAAAACACATAAGGATGGATAAAGATAACTAAAATTAAACAATTTTTTCTACTATAATTTTTTAACTTGCATATAGCAAAGTATGTATATCCCAAGTATACAACTTCAGAAATTTTTTAGTAGTGTTTATGAATGTTGCGTGAATAGATTTATTCTCAGAGCTTTCAACATTTTTGAATTGATTTCCTGTTTACCTTATTTATATTTTTCTGTTCTGGATATGAGAAGTCTGGCCGATATCTGTACACAAATATCTTCCCCTGGCCTGTGGCTAGCATTTTCGGTATCATAATACTACCATTCAGTGAAGATAAGTTGACACTTCATTTATTTAATTTTTTAAAGAATTACTCATCCATACATACAAGCTGGGGTACAGTCCAGAGATGCGGGGTGGCGAGAGTGTTCACCAGAGACAGAGCGGGGAACAGAACAGGCAGATCAGAAATACACTGCTGAGGGGAGCAGCGGGCAAGGCAGGAGAGGTCTGCCTCACCATGTTGGATTCTCCCTGTCAGGGCGTCGAACTCGTATCGCGGGCTGCCGACAGCTCCACAGCACAGCGCTCAACCTCTGTGCCAACAGGGAGGCCCAATAAGTTGACACTTTAAACAAATTCCATTTTACTAGTCTGTCTTTTGTGGTTAATATTATACCTGTTTAATTTTTCTGGCACAGAAAATTCATAAAAAATTTACTCTTTTGAATGAGGTATTGCCCTCGCATTCAAAATTATGTTTAGACATCATTAGAGATTAAATTCATAATTCTCTCAATTTTGACGGATTTTGTGTTCCTATGGATACCAAGTTTACTCAGGACAATTTCTAAAAAAGTGTAGTGGTGATTTGATCAGCATCAGATGATAGTATGTACCTGGGCTTGTTTCTGTGCTTTTTCATCTGTTCCGTCAATCTGTTTGTCAAACTTCGTTCCCATTATATACTGTGTTAATTATAGTCAACATTTGGTAGTTTGTCATCCATATTTGAACAGTTCCTTCTAAAATGCCATGGTTAATGTAGGTCCTTTGCTTTCCCATTTACATTTTAGAAGTCATGTCAGTATCTATCAAAAAAAAATTCTCCTGGGTTATTTTTCGTGCATTTGCATGAAATATGTAGACAGTTTCAAGATGAGGTTTTCCAAACCATTGGCAGAGTAAACCTCTCTATTTGGTAAAATACTTAACCTCCATTAGAAGGTTTTATAGTTTTTAGAGCCATTCTTTGGCTAGTCTGAGATATTTGTCTGTGCTGGTGTTATAATTTTTGTTGATTAATTTCTACCAATAGAATTTAGTTAACTAAAATAGGATTTTATCTATTTTCTTTGAACTATGAAATTTTGTTTGAGGTAATAATGCCATCTATGATTTAGAGATACAGATTCACTCCTCTTTGGATGCATGTTCAAAAAAATAGATGTGGTGTGGTTAGATACATTTTCTTTGAACATTACAATTAACTATACATAAATTCTTCTGGATTTATGTAGATAGCTACATCCTTTGCCAAATGGTAAAACCATTATTTACTCCACTTGATCTTTATATTTCTTTACCCAGAATTGTATTAGACCCATTAATAGAAAAGGTGATGCTGTGTATCCTTGTCTTATTGTTGACCATAAAGAACAGAATGGCTCTTTGTGTATTTAAAAATGATCTCAACTGCAGGTTTCCAGATAGTATCCATTTTGGAAGGCTCTATTTTATCCCTAGTTTGTTAATTTTGGATTTTGTCAGATACAATTTCAGCATCTAATGAGATATTAGAAGAACTATAGCATGAGCAAGGAATGAATACTACAAATTAAGTCTAAGAGGTAGCAAAGCTGATAAAACTTACATTGGTTTTAAGGGAACTATGGTAGATTTAAATCAGAGCAATAAAATGATTTTATTTACTATTAAAATTGTTTGTATTTTGAGAATTTTTTAGAGAAGATGAAGCAGATAACAAATAATCATTTAGAAGCCATTAGCAAAAATCCAGGCAAAATGTAAGGATGACTTGGGCAAAAAAAATAGTAGCAAGTAATAAATTCTAGATATATTTAGAAAAAAAAGCACAAAGCATTTTCTGAAGAAAGGAATATGAGCTCTGAGAAAAAAGGATTGCTTTAAGATTTTAGGCTTGTGTATCTGGAAGAAGAGTATTGCTGATAAGTGATACAGGAGAATACATGGCAAAGCAGCCATCTCTTTAGTTCTCAAAGTACTTTATATTAGCAAATTAGCAATATGTTGAAAGTATCTATTCCAATTCTGTTCTTACTAAAACACAAAAATAATGACATTGCCAAAAAAAGATAAAAAGCTTTTCTTTCTCAGATTCACAGGAACAATATCCATTTACTTTCATGCAAATGCATACAACTGAATCATTTAAGTATTGGAGCTTGAGAGATAATTTCGATAATGATAGCGAAAACATCTAAATATCTTCCAAATTTGATGTACATTTTTAGTGTTCCATGTACTCTATGTAGGTAATTTGCCATACCCATACTAGCAATATGAAATCAGTGTAATCATCTACTAAATCTGAGTAATGTAAGCATTTAATCTGAATAACCTAGTTTCCTTATTTGATGTTTGTAATAACTTATTTTCACTTTAGTTCTTCCTTTTTAATGTGACTCTAATCATTTGTGTGGTTTGTCAAGATAAATGTTTTGCCTAGAAACAACCAAAATGATAAGGGTTACTCAATATCTAAAAGAGTAGTTGCTTGGGGAAAAAAAGTTTATAATTACTCATTTCTCTAAAATCTATTTAGTCAAATAAATGTTTGTCTCAGATAGCTGGAGTAACCATTGCAAAGCAAATGGCTGTCCTTGAGGGTTTCCATTTTGAAGGGTGTCCAATTTTAGATGGAGACAGTTACTATCTTCTTCTAAAACAACGCAAACATAAAAAGAGTCTATAACAAAACATTCAAAAAAAATAATTTTGCAATTTAAGATAAAATGCCACTTTATTCCAAAAGCCCTCTTTTTAAGAATGTTTCTACAATATTCTAAGATGTAGGCTTTTTAAAAATATATTTTCTCCATGTAAAATAGTTTTTTAAAACTTCTTAGAGTTTTAAAAGTTTTTTATTTATTTTTTATTGTTATTTATGTCTTTTACATATTGTATTCCCCTTGGGTAGCCCACCACCAGTCCACCCATGATCCATCTCCATGGTCCCTTGTATTCTTTTCTATTCCATTGTGTGCCCTTATCCTCCCCTCCCCCGCCCCCCCAAGCCCCCCACCACCACTGCTGAGTGTCTCTCTCCTATTTGTTTTCACTATAGTCCTCTTATAAATGAAAGCATTCGATATTTTTCTTTGACTTTCTGGCTTATTTCACTGAGTATGATTCCCTCTAATTCCATCCATGTTGCTGCAAATTGCATGTGTTTATCTTCTTTCCATGCTGAATAGTATTCCATTGTGTATATGTACCACATCTTCTTGATACAATCATCTATTTTTGGACATGTGGGTTGCTTCCATACCTTTGCTATTGTGAATAGTGCCGCAATGAACATACGGGTGCATGTATCCTTTCGGATTAGTGTTTTTGTGTCCTTTGGGTAAATTCCCAAAAGTGATATTTCTGGGTCGTGTGGGAGCTCCATGTTTAGGAGTTTGAGGAATCGCCATACAGCTTTCCATAGTGGTTGGAACAGTTCACATTCCCACCAGCAGTGTAGAAGAGTTCCTTTTTCTCCACATCCTTTCCAGCATTTGTTGTTGCCTGTATTTTTAATGTGTGCCATCCTCACATGTGTGAGTTGGTATCTCATAGTGGTTTTGATTTGCATTTCCTTGATTATAAGTGATATTGAACATTTTTTCATGTATGTGTTGGCCATTTGCTTTTCTTCTTTGGAGAAGTGCCTTTTGAGCTCTTGTGCCCATTTTTTGACTGGGTTATTGGCTTTGTTTTTGTTGAGTTGGGTGAGTTCCTTGTAAATTTTTGTTATCAGTCCTTTATCGGATGTATTGTGTGCAAAGATCTTTTCCCAGTTGGTAGGGTGTCTGATAGTTTTGGTTAATGTCTCTTTTGCTGTACAGAAGCTTTTTATTTTGATGTAATCCCATCTGTTTATCTTGTCTTTCACTTCCTTCGCTTTGGGGGATGTGTCTTTCAAGATTTTGCTGAGATGTATGTCCTGTAGAGTTTTGCCTATATTTTCTTCTATACATTTTATAGTTTCAGGTCTTATATCCAGGTCCTTTATCCATTTTGAGTTGGCTTTTGTGCAGGGTGTGAGGTAGTAGTCTAGCTTCATTTTTTTGCCTGTGGTTGTCCAGTTTTCGCAGCACCATTTATTGAATAGACTGTCCTTGTTGCACTGCATTTTCTTTGCTCCGTTGTCAAAGATTAGTTGTTCATAGATATGTGGCTTTAATTCTGGGTATTCTATTCAGTTCCATTGGGCTTTCTGTCTGTTTTTGTTCCAGTACCATACTGTTTTAATTATTATGGCTCTGTAGTAGAGTTTGAAATCAGGGAGTGAAATTCCTCCGTTTTCTTTTTAGTGAGTAGGGCTTTAGCTATGCAAGGTTTTTTGTGGTTCCATATGAATTTTATCAGTAGTCGATCTATTTCTTTGAAGAATGTCATTGAGATTTTTATTGGAATAGCATTGAATCTTTAAATTGCTTTTGGTTAGATTGCCATTTTGATAATGTTAATCCTTCCAATACATGAACAAAGGATGCCTTTCCATCTTCTTGTGTCTTCTTTTATTTCTTTCAACAGAGTTTTGTAGTTTTCTTTGTATATGTCCTTTTTGATTTTTGTTAGATTTATTCCCAGATATTTGAATTTTTTGGTGTCGATTTTGAAGGGGATGGATTTCTTAATTTCTTCTTCTTCAGATTGGGTGTTTGCATAGAGGAATGCTACTGACTTGTGCATTGATTTTGTATCCTGCTACTTTACTGAACTGGCCTATTATTTTGAGTAGTTTTTCTATGGAGTTTTTAGGGTTTTGTATATACATACTATCATATCATCTGCAAATAGAGACAGTTTAATTTCTTCCTTTCCTATTTGGATCCCTTGAATGTCTTTCTCTTGTCTAATTGCTCTGGCTTGGACTTCCAGTATTATATTGAAAAGTAATGGTGACAGTGGACATCCTTGCCTTGTGCCTCATCTTAGGGGAAAGGCCTTCAGCTTCTCACCGTTGAGGATAATATTGGCCGTGGGTTTGTCGTATATGGCTTTTATTATGGTGAGGTATGTTCCTTCTATCCCAAGGATTTCAAGGGATTTTATCATAAATGGGTGTTGTACTTTGTCAAATGCTTTCTCAGCATCTATTGATATGATCATATGGTCTTTATTTTTCTTTTTGTTGATGTGTTGGATTACATTGATTGATTTTCGGATGTTGAACCATACTTGTGTCCCTGGAATAAATTCCACTTGGTCGTGGTGTATTATCTTATGGATGCATTGTTGGATCCTATTGGCCAAGATTTTATTAAATATTTTTGCATCAGTATTCATTAGGGAGATTGGTCTGTAGTTTTCCTTTTTTGTGTTGTCTTTGTCTGGTTTTGGTATTAGAGTAATATTTGCGTCATAGAATGTGTTTGGTAGTACTCCTTCCTTCTCGATTATTTGAAAGAGTTTGTGTAATATAGGGACTATTTCTTTTTTGAATGTTTGGTAGAATTCATTTGTGAAACCATCTGGTCCTGGGCTTTTGTTTTTGGGGAGGTTTTTAATTACTGTTTCAATTTCACTACTTGTGATTGGTCTGTTTAGGTGTTCTATATCTTCTTTGTCTAGTTTTGGGTGATTGTACAGTTTTAGGAATTTGTCCATAAACTCTAGGTTGTAATACTTGTTCCGTATAGCTGTTTATAGTAATCTCTGATTATTTTTTTTATTTTTGCTGCGTCTGTTGTGATTTCTCCTTTTTCATTTATGATCCTATTTATTTGTGTTTTCTCTCGTTTTTTCTTTGTAAGCTTGGCTAGTGGTTTGTCTATTTTGTTTATTTTTTCAAAGAACCAGCTTTTGGTCTCGTTAATCTTCTGGATTTTTTTTTGTCTCCATTTCGTTTAGTTCTGCTTTGATTTTTATTATTTCCTTTCTTAAACTGTCTTTTGGGGTTTTTTGTTGTTCATTTTCTAGTTCTTTGAGATGTGAGATTAAATTATTTCTTTGGGTTGTTTCTTGTTTCTTGATGTGAGCTTGTAATGCTATATATTTTCCTCTTATTACTGCTTTCGCTCTGTCCCAGACGTTCTGGAAAGTTGTGTCCTCATTGTTGTTCAGTTCTAGATATTTTTAAATTTCTTCTTTGATGTCTTCATTGATCCATTGGTTTTCCAGTAATGTGGGTTTCAGTCTCCATGAGGTAAGGAGGTTTCTTTTTTCCTTTTTATGATTTATTTCCAGTTTGACTCCTTTATGATTGGAGAAGAAGGCTGGTAAGATTTTGATCTTAGTGTATCTGTTGAGGTTTGTTTTGTGGCCTAATATGTGATTGATCTTGGAGTATGTTCCGTGCGCACTTGAGAAAAATGTGTATTCAATTTTTCGGGGGTGAAGTGATCGATAGATATGTGTTAATCCCATGTGGTCTAGGTCCTTATTTAGAGCTTTAATGTCCTTGGTTACTTTTTGTCTTCTTGATCTGTCCAATAGAGAAAGTGGGGTGTTGAAGTCTCCTACTATGTATGTATTTTCTTTAATGTCTGTTTTCAGGATGATAATAATTGTCTGATATATTTTGGTGTTCCTTCATTTGGGGAGTATATGTTGATGATTGTTATATCCTCCTGTTTTATTGTCCCCTTTATCATGATGTAGTGACCAGCTTTGTCTTTTTTTACCTTTTAAAGTTTGAAGTCTATTTTATCTAAGTATAGCTGTTCCTGCCTTCTTTCTTTGTCCATTTGCTTGTAGGATTGTTTTCCATCCTTTAACTATTAATCTCTGTTTATCTTTTGCAATTAAGTGTGTTTCTTGTTGACAGCAGAAGGTTGGGTTCTGTTTTTTGATCCATCTTGCTTTCGTGTGTCTTTTAATTGGTGTGTTTAGTCCTTTTACATTTAGAGTTAATATTAATATACTGTCATCCATATTTGTCTTTTTTATTTTTATTTTTTTTTACCTTTTTGTGATTTTAGTCCTTACCTAATTCTGTATTTCCTGGTCATTCTTCTATTGGTTTTGTCTTCATGGTTTCTTGTAGTAGGTTTTGGAGTGGGGGTTTGGTAGTGATAAATTTCTGTAGTTTCTTTTTGTCAGAGAAGGTCCATATTCTTTCTTCGTAGAGGAAGGAGAGCTTTGCAGGGTAGATTATTTTTGGTTGACATTTGTTGGCATGTAGTATATTACATATGTCTCTCCATTCTCTTCTTGCCTTTAATGTTTCTTCAGAGAAATCTGATGTCAGCCTGATTGGCTTTCCTTTGTAGGTTATTTGTTTCTTTGTCCTCGTCATTTTCAATATATTTTCCTTGTCTTGAATTCTCGATAGTTTTACTATCATATATCTTGCTTTTTTTTTCCTTTCATTGTAATAATTTGGAGATCTTCTGGCTTCCTGTATGTCGATTTTTGTTTCCTTTTTCATGTTTGGAAAGTTCTCTTCAATTATCTCCTTGAGAAGTTTCTCTGTTCCTTTGTCTCTCTCCTCTCCTTCTGGGATTCCTATGATTCTGATGTTTCCTTTTTCTCATGGTGTCAGATAGTTCCTGAAGTCTTTCCTCATTCTTCTTCCTTTGTTTTTTTTTTTTTTTCCTTTTCT
>PVIJ01017609.1:0-28872 GCA_004024925.1 Scalopus aquaticus | reverse complement strand
TGAACATACGGGTGCATGTATCCTTTCCGATTAGTGCTTTTGTGTCCTTTGGGTAAATTCCCAAAAGTGGTATTGCTGGGTCGTATGGGAGCTCCATGTTTAGCAATTTGAGGAATCGCCATACAGCTTTCCATAGTGGCTGGACCAGTTCACATTCCCACCAGCAGTGTAGAAGAGTTCCTTTTTCTCCGCATCCTTTTACATGGAATATCTTTTTCTGTTCTTGCACTTTCAGTCTGTGTGTGTCATTAGTCTGAAGTGAGTCTCTTACAAGCAAACATATAAAGGGTTTTGCTTTTTTTATTTTTACTCAGTCAGCCTCTAGTCTTTTGATTAGAAAATTTAGACCATTAAACTGACCATATTAAAATATATATATGTATATTTTTTTAAAGATTTATTTATTTATGCATACAAACTGGGGTACAGGCCAGAGGCGTGGGGCAGCAAGAGGGTTCACCAGAGACAGAGTGGGGAGCAGAACAGGCAGATCAACGGAAACACACTGCTGAGGGGAGCAGCGGGCAAGGCAGACCTCCCGGGGAATCTCCAGGGCCGGGCATCGAACTTGAGTTGCTGCTGCCGACAGCTCCACAGCACAGCGCTTAACCGCTGCGCCACCAGGGAGGCCCATATTAAAAAATATTAAAATGACTTCTTTAAGCTGAAAAAATAGCATGCTGATGAGTTACAAGAAAACATGAAAGTATAAGTTTCACTGGCAAAGGTAAATAAAGTCAGGTAGTAGATTACCCACTTGTACGTACCGTGCATGCTTTGCTAGCATAAAGGTAAAGACAAAAGTAAAATTTGTAAATGTATAAAGTTATGTTTATTTTTAGCTAAGGGATACTCAACAAGATAGAAAATTATTATATTCTTTTTAATCTTTTTATAAATGACTTTTAAAATTTCATTTTATATTGTTTATTTCAAGTATTTAGAAGCACAGTAATGATTTTGTATCCTGCAACCTTGCTGAATTCATTTATTTTAAATAGTTTTTCAGTAGATTCCCTAGAGTTTTCTGTATACAAGATCATGTCATCTGTGAATAGAGATAGTTTACTTTTTCATTCCCAATTTTGATGCCTTTTATTTCATCTACTGGCTGTTTGTTTTTTTTAAGTGTTTTAATGGAGCTCAGAGTCAGATGGTGGACTGATCCCAAACTAATTTATTTCAAAACTATTTTATGAAACTGTTTACATGAATGATGAAACATATACTGAGAGTACGTTTATATAATTTATATTTCAAGTAGAAATTAATTTTGTTGTGTGTTGAAGCGCTTTAGTTTGACTTGTAACTAAGCTTGAGCAGTGTTTTGTTTCCCTTTGGGGTGATTGTTTATCTAGAATATCAACTATATTGGTTTTTTTTTTTAAGATTTATTTATTTTTGCATGCAAGCTGGGGTACAGGCCAGAGGTGTGGGGCTGTGGGAGGGTTCACCAGAGACAGATTGGGGAGCAGAACAGACAGATTGACTGAAATACACTGCTGAAGGGAGCAGTGGGAGAGGCAGTAGAGGTCTGCTGTGCCATGTGGGAATCTCCCCGGCCAGGCATCAAACTCACACGGCAGCTGCCGACAGCTCTGCAGCGCTGTGCTTAACCCGTTGCGCCACCAGGGAAGCCCTCAACTATATTGTTAGAGTACTTTCTAGAATATAAAGTTAAAAGCTATAAGATGACTTTCAGACTAGGAGCTGATAACTGATTGTACATGTTGCACTCCCACTGTTTGCAGAAGTTTTATCTGACATGACTGCTGATTTTTCTTCAGCAACAGAACATTCATATGACAGTTTTATGGATTGTGGTCTTCATTCTTATTTAAGAAGAATGAAGCACCTTGTGGTTTGAATTTATTATCTGGGAGAAAATTCCTCTGGGTAAATAAGTCTCAGGAAAATGAAAAACGTTATGAGAAAGAGTAGAAATTTTGTGTGAAAATGTAAAAGCTTTCCTTAATTCAGCTATCATTTTTTGAGCACTAGCCTTTACAGACCCCCTGCTAAACATAGGGAATGCAGTGTTGTCATCAGAATTTTCATGTTTCTAGAGTATTGCCTTTACTAAAATAAATAAAAACAATTCTTGGACATAGTTCACTGTCTATTCGAAAGAAAGATAGGATCCAAAGATATCTTTCTGGATATGGCATAAAACAAAGGACTATGGGGGCTGGCAATAATTTGTTATATGCTTTGCATGCAGATATTCCCTCTTTAGAGGCAACTGTACCTATTTCTTTGAACTGTGATGTATCCAAGTCTTGGTGTATTAAACTCGAAATTTCATTTTTCCCTCCTGTATAGTTAATATATCAATAATTAGGCAGTTAATATCAAAGTAATGAATAAGAACAATTCAATCGTTATTTGCGACTTTTTTTGTGTTTTCAATGACTGAAATAAAACAGATCTAAAATCCTAGCTTCTGGAAGAACTGTTTGTTCTTGCCAGTTTCCTACATCTCCTTGAACTTGACCTTGGCCTTGTGTTTAAGAGCAGGATCTCTAAAGACATTCTTGTTGAGAACATTTTTTTTTAAAGATTTATTTATTTATGGATACAAGAACTGTGGTGTAGACCAGAGGTGCGGGGTGGTGAGAGGATTCACCAGAGACAGAGTGGGGAGCAGAACAGGCAGATTGACTGAAGTATACTGCTGAGGGGCGGAGTGGGCGAGGCAGGAGAGGTATGCTGCACCATGTGGGAATCTCCCCTGGCTGGGGATCAAACTCATGCTGCAGTGGCTGCTGATAGCTTCATAGTGCTGAGACTTAACCCGTTGTACCACCAGGAAGGCCAGAGAACAATTTTGTCTAAGAGGATATCCATAGAGTACCTTGTGGGCATAATTAGGTGATTGTAGTTAGACTTTAACAAAAGACTTGATCTTGGACCTTCGGGGGATTTTCTTCTTCCCCATGGCAGTTGTCACTTTGTGGGGTAGGGATCAATTCCAGCTACCAGAGCGTTGGCTGTAAGGCTGGCCTGAGGTACCATCATCAAGATTGGTCCAGAGGAAACAAAAACATTCATTTGAAAGGAAACCTGCACCCCTGTGTTTATTGCAATACTGTTTACAATAGCTAAGATATGGAAACAACCTAAATGCCCAAAAATAGATGACTGGATCAAGAAGACGTATACATACACAATGGAATACTACTCCACAATCAAAAAGGTAACTCATGTCATTTGCAGCAACATGAATGGAAATGGAAGGGATTATGCTCAGTGAAATAAGTCAGAAGGAAAAAGAAAAATTTTGGATGATTTCACTTGTAGGAGGAATATAGGGGAACCAAATAAGGGATCAGGAAAAAAAATACTGATAAATAAAAGACCAAAATTAACACGCAACTATAATCAGAGACGTTCTGCAGGGGAGGGGGAGGGAAAGGGATTAAAATGGGGAGGGAAGAGCACAAGAGACTATGGTGACAGTTTGGGATGACATGGTAATTTTATGGGGACTACACCTGAGGGGAGAAATCAAATATTATGCAAAAATGAACAACTGTGTAAAAAAAAAAATATATATATATATATAAACTAAAAAAAAAAAAGATTGGTCACAGTGACCGCTTTGCATCCTGAGTGGTGTCTACCAGCCCCACCTTCCCAGGGTTTTTGAACTTGCCTGTTTCAGTAGCAGCCACTCAGGCCTACAGCAGTAGGGAAGGAATGGCACTCTCTTTGAGACTTTGGTTGTTATTTTCAGTTATATTATTCTATTTTCTGTAGCTTACACAAGAAATAAATTTAACAAATTAATTAAAAATAGATCAACAACCTGTATTTGTGAAATGGGCCTGGGTCTCATTATATGAGCCAGTAGGTATGGTCTTTAATAATGGGTTTTGTTAAAAGTGACCACTGTTGTTTTTACAGAGGTCATGATTACCCGATGAGACTTTATCTTGGATGGGAAGACAGCGGAGTGCTTAGAGGACAGGAGCTGGCAAAAGACTTAAAGGAGATTGTGAAACTTCCTTAAAGTATCTATTCAAAGAGCTTGTTAAGTTTTCTGTTTTAAATTTCTTTGTTCTGAAAGGAACACAGGCCCTTTTAAAAAGGGGAGACTGGGTGAATTCTGCAACCCATGACAAGCTGTAAAAGGTTGCTAAGGAGATTCCTATGAGAAGGAGTAGTATTTAAATGATTGAACTCTGACTTCTTAAGGCAGGAAATGAAGGGGGGGAGACTGCTTTTATTTCACTCTTAACATTTTATGAAACAAGCAAAAGCAAGTGTCGTCTTTTTCCTTAAACACAGAAATCATTTGACTTGGATAAAATTAATATATGTGGTGTTAACATTATATTTTTAAAACATCTTATAAAGTATAGCTAATTGAGAAAAGTCATTAAGTTACAGCTTGGTGAAATTTTACATTATGTTGTATGTTAATGTCTTTCATATATACCCTATTATATATATGAAAAATAAGTTAAAATTTTTAGCTTCATGTGAAGATCAAAATAATAATTTCAAAAGCATTACAGAAATTTTATTTAGTTCCTGTTTTTAATATAATTCACCTACCTCCTTTCCCAGACTCCTGCTTATTAATACAAACCCAGGGAAAGGATTTCTTCCATAGAGGAAGGAGCCATTTTATTTGGAACTGGTTTAAAACAGTGCTATCCAATAGAAATATAATATGTACCACACATGTAGTTAAAATATTTTAGAGTTACATTAAAAAGTTAAAAAAAAAAAGAACAGATGAAATCAGTTTTCATAATTTATCTTACCCAGTAGAACTAAAACACTGTTGTCAACATGTAATCAATATGTAACTGTTGATGAACTATTTAATATACTTTTTTCATACTAAGTTTGTCAAATCTGGTGTGTAATTTATACTTTTAACACTTTTCAGTTTGAGCTGGTCACACTTCAAGTGCTCTATAGTTACATTTGGTTAAAAGGAGAGAGAAGGAGGAATAAATATATCTAACAAATGAGATATCTGAAGGTACCAGAAAAGTTCTGGTTATAAATTACCTTTAAAAAAATCACAGAGGGAAGTAGGAACAGCATGTTGAGAGATTTGGTTAAAGACTAATAAAAGGTAGATTCATCTTCTCAAGTATACTGAATAGATTCCAGATTGTCATGGGGAGATTTATAGGCATGAATAAATCTGTGAGTGTAGGAAGTGATTTCAGTCATACCCGAGTCAAAAGACTTAATTGCCAAGTTCTTGAAGAAACTATTAAAGACTAGATACTTTTTTAAAAAACAGCAACAACAAACATTTATTAAGTACCTGCTATGTCTAGCTTCTCCCCTAGGATTTGAGATACGTCAGTGAACAAAGCAAACAAAAATTTTGGCCTTCAAATGTTTCTACTGTAGTGAGGGGTAGAGGGATAATAAATATAATAAATAGGTAAGCATTTCTATTAGAACTTGGTAAGTACTATGGATAAAAGTTAAATAGGCAACTGGAAGGTTGTGAGGGTAGTGGTGGTGTTGCTCTTGCAATTTTTAACAAGCTGATCAGAGTAGATATTACAAGATGGTTATAGAAAAGCAAATTCTTGGAGGAGATAAGGGAGCAAGTACAGTAAATCCTCATTTGAGTAAATAGGTTCTTGCAAACTGCAACTTTAAGAAAAACAAAGTATATAGGAAACCAATTTTACCATAGGCTAATTGACACAGACAAGAGTTCAGTTCCTCCAGCATATTTCTGGTCACAAAAACACAATCAAACTTCTAAATAGAGACCCAAACATTTCTAATACTGAACAATAATTTTTATTTCTTTCTCCCACTCTCCTTCCCTCCCTCCCCTCTCTCAGTCCCCATCCCAAATGCCTTATCCCAGTCAGGGTCATGGCAGCTCAGGGGAGGTGGGAGCCTCACCTGGATGGGGACTTCACCAGAATGGGGTGCCATTTCATTGCAGGACATACGCACGTGTATGTGCACACATACACTCTTTTGGAGTACAACATTGAGATGTGCAAAGTAACCTAATGTATGTATATTTGGAATGTGGAGGAAACTGTAGTTTTTGGAGAAAATGCACACGGATATGGGGACACATATAATTTGTCCTGTGTAAGGAAAATGGAATAACTCAGCCCCTCCCCCCCCCAACCTCTACAGCCACAGTCTGTGGCTTTGTTTTCCTCCCAGGTTTCATTTCCCACATGCAATATCATGTTACTGTAAAAAGACACTTGGGAGCGTGAACATGGGGCATGTGTACCTATATGTACAGACACCTAGTCTGAGAAACGGGAGATTGAGGGAGAGAAGCAGACGCCAGAAAGAAGCTAGAGAGAGCACAGAGATCGCCAAGGCTAGGAGGCTCCATTGCAGTCTGCCTCCTAGCCTCCCTGCCTGCTGGTCTGCCTGTGTACCCAGTCTCCTACTTCCCCATTAAAGCCTGTCAGATCTGTTGAGGGCTCCACTATTGTTTTCCATTTGCCCAAATCAACCATAAGCCTGCCGGTCTGGGACACTTGCCCCTACAAATGGCATTAAGTCAGCAGGATTTGACACAGACAGAGGACATGACATCCTAGCTAAGAATCAACTCTTGTTCCCTTATCAATGTTACAGTGAAATGAAGTTGAGTATACCAATGTCATTTGAGGATATCTGAAGGAAGAACATTTGAGACAGAAGAAACAGTACTGCATAGGCCCTACGGTGGTAGAGCGCTTCCATCTCAGGTCATGGCAGGAGCACAGTGTGATGAGAGCAGAGAAGAGTGGGGTACCAGAGCACAAAAACTGCTTTTCAATTTTAATATGCATATAGCTCACTTAGAGATCTTGTTAAAATTTAGATTTTGATTTGGTTGGTCTTGAGTGGGGCCTGAGGTAATAAGCGCTCAGGTGATGCTGGCGATGCTGGTATTAGGACAGTACTCTGATTAGAAAGACCTTAAAGGGCCTTAAAAGCCACTGTGCAACTATGTAAATATGAGATTTTGAAAGCACCAGAGGAGTGAGAAAAGAAGGGCTAAGAATTGAGCCCTGGAAACTCCAACATTAAGAGGGTGGAGAGACAGGAAGGAACCAGCACAGCAGCCTGAGGAGTGAGAGAAAGGCAGGCGGGAAAGCGTGGGGGTACATGTCCAGGACACTGCGCAGTTGAAGAATTTCAAGGAGGAGGGGTGACCAGTGGTGCGAATGTTAACAACTTGGGTAAGATGAGAACTAAAAAACTGATTGAGCTTGACAGTATTGTGGTTACCAACAAGCTTTGGGTTTAAAAGAGAAGAGGGGCGAGAAATTGGAATGTAAATAGAGGCGACTTATTGAGGCACTTTTCTGTAAAGTGTGGGTTTATCAGTTATGTTGTGGTATAACACAGTACTCTAAAACTTAGTGACTGTGACTTAAAGCAACAAATTTTATTATCTCACAGTTTCTGTGGGCGGGAATTCAGGAGTGGCTTCTCTGAATGGTATTTGGCTCAGTGTTTAGGGTGAGGTTTTAGTCCAGATACTGATTTGGACTGCAGTCATCTGAAGGCTTGGTGGGGCGGGCACATACAGGGGGCTGTTAGAGGGTCTCCCTCCAAGATGCTTACTCACGTGACTGAGGCCGATTCCTGTTTCTCACTACATGGGCATTTCTGTAAGTTGTTTAAGATCCTTAAAACGTAAAAGCTGGCTACTTCCAGAGATAGAGCCACGGTCTATTAATAATACTGTCAATAATGTCTGTTATGACCTATCCTTAGAAATCATGTTCCCGCTCTTCTGCATTTTGTTGCTTGTATGGACACAGGGTGAGGAGAACTATGTAAGAGCGGGAATGACGGCAGTGTGCATTTTTAGGGGCCATCTTCAAGGTTGGGTAATCCAGGGTGAGTGGGGAAGTTGGAATGATAGCTGGAGAGAAAGATTTTTATTGTTCATTTTCTTTTTTATTGATAAAAGAAGTAAAACATTTGTATATTGATCCAGTATAAAGAGAAACTTGTTGATGCCTCTATTCTGAGGGAAGAATTGCTGGAGAATTATCACTGAATTGGTGAAGGAATAGCAAATAGAGCATAGTAAGTGAAGGACTTGGTCTCTGGCCTCACAAAGAGATGAGGATAGTCCATTTAGAGTAACAGGAAGGAAGAAAGGTGGAGAGTGGATGGGCTAAGGAAATGTGTGCCTTCTGAGCAGCATTTTAACTGCCCACAGGGTCTTGAATTTAAATGAATTCAAACCAAGTTCATTTAGTAAAACTTTTACTTTTGCTCCATCCATATTCTGCTGTATAAAGGCAGGTAGAGTGTCAAAGAAGAGTTACATTTAATCAGTGTGTGGTTTAGCCAAATTAGTACAATAGGGAAAAGGACGGGGTTCAGGACAAGCAATTATAGGTTGGACCTTGGAATTTAACCTCCTTAAGAAGGAAAGTTGGAATATTGGTATAAGATGTGAGGGAGCATGAAAAGAATATAGGATCAGTGGATAGTAAGGTCCTAGTAGGATCAAAAGAGTATTTGAACCAGGTACTAGAGGGAATAAAGTAGAAAGCTTAGGAGGAGGTTGTCAGAGGGAGGAGAGGGGCCCTTTAGAATGAGTTGATAGAAAGTTGTCATTATTAGCAACAAAGAGATCTGGGGTATTGATAAGATGGTGGACAGGTAGAAGCAAAGATCATTAGAGGAGAGGAATTTACAGAAATGAGAGACCATTGGAAGGGTCATATTATTATACCAAAGATGAAGAGGGAAGAGTGATGGTAATCCAGCAAGTAAAGTCTTTGAACTCTGAGGGGGAGTAACTGGGTTCTCATAAACAGTAGCGGTAGTGGGAATGGCAGTTATATAGGCCAATGATATTAAGAGTTAAAGCTAGAGTTTTAAGGAGCAGGGAGGTAGGTTGATAAGGAAAAATCATTGAGAAGCAAAGTGGGTATCTTCCAGGCACAGTGATCTGGGAATTAGAAAGAATAGGCAGGACCAACTTTACTTTCTGGGAAGACTCAGACTTAGGTTATGACAGGAAGGTGAAGGGAGAACATTCAGCCAGTGAATTCTAGAGGGCAGCCTGAAGGATTTCCAGGATTGGGGAGGGGTGGATGATAGACCTAGGGGAATGCTCGTCTTATGGGATGGGGTACATATTTGGAGATGAGTAATGAGAGCCTCTGACTTAATGTCAAGGAGACTATAAAGCAAAATGTCATGAGTTCAGGTGCTTCCTCTGCAAATTAGGTGAAGAGAAGAGCGTGGGAGTGCTCCCCATCTACTCCTGTACATGTATTGTGACTAGAGCCTTGCACTAGCTTCCCCTTTCCATTGGGGCAGGCAAAGAAAAGGCGTCCAGCCCGTCCTTCTCACCAGGGGAATGACAAGGAGAAATGACTGGGAAAATGGAATACAGAGTGGGATACTTGAATTTGATGTGCTGGTAAACTGACTATTAAAACAAAAAAAGTAATTTCTGTGGTTTAATACTGCCATTTCAACAATTTCAGGCTGTCAGAAGTTCAACCAACAGCTTGCAAAATTCCAGTGTTTGTCATCTTAGTACTTGATAGTGTACTTGGTTGCACACCATACACTTTTTCTTTTTAAGAAGACAGGAAAAGTTTTATAATTTATGTTTTCGCTGTTCAAAACAAGATTTATTCTTTTTTTTTTCCCCATTGAGGTAACATTAGTTTACAACACTGTATAGGTTCCAAGAGTACATTTTCTACCTATGCAACTGCGTATGTTGCGCTGCCCCCACCACCAGTTACCCAGTCACCATTCATTAGCAACCCATCAGCCTTCTACCCATTCCCTCCCTGCTCCTTCCCCTCTGATAACCTGTTGTCTGAGTCTAAGGATTTGTTTGTGTTCGTTTGCATTTGTCTTCTTTATATCCACAAATGAGTGAAAACCTGTGATATTCGTCATTCTTCTGACTTATTTCACTTAGCATAATCCCCTCAAGTTCCATCCATGTTGCCTCAAATGTCATTTTGTTGTTGTTCTTGTTGATGACTGAGTAGTACTCTGTTGTGTATATATACCACATCTTTATGCATTCATCCATGTTGGGCACTTGAGTCCTTTATCTTGGGTATTGTGAATAGTGCTGCAGTGAACATAGGTGTACATATACCTTTTTGAATTAATGTCTTCATATTCTTTGAGCAAATATCCAGAAATAGGATTAATACGCTATTTCTGTTTTCAGCTTTTTAAAAATTGTGGTAACATTGGCTTTCAACACTGTGTGAGTCATAGGTATAGGATCACACCTCTTCAGGTGCGTGTCACCATACCACACCCTCCACCAAAGAATTCTCAGCCCTCCATCATAGTCCAAATGCCCCCACCTTATATACTTCCCCTTCTGGATGTCCCCTTCTTGTAGTCTCAATTCTGGTCAGATTTCTGTTGTTTGTTACTGATTTGATCTTGATCCACCCTTTGTTTTGTTTCTCTATATTCCACATCTGGTATTTGTCTTCTCCTTATTTCAGTTAGCATCTCCCATCCACTTCTATCCGTGTTGTTGCAAAAGGCAAGAATTCATATTTTTTTAAAGATTTATTTATTTATGCATACAAGGCCACAGGTGCGGGATGGTGAGAGGACTCACCAGAGACAGAGTGGGGAACAGAACAGGCAGATCGACTGAAATACACTGCTGAGGGGAGCAGCAGGCAAGGCAGGAGAGGTCTGCTGCTCCGTGTGGGAATCTCCCTGGCCAGGTATCGAACTTGTGCTGCAGTGGCTCTGGATAGCTTCATAATGCTGCGCTTAACCCATTGTGCCACCAGGGAAGCCCTCATATTATTTTTATAGATGAGTAGTATTCCATTGTGTATATATACCACATTTTTCTAATCCATTCTTCCGTTTTGGGACACTTAGGTTGTTTCTATAACTTGGCTATTGTAAATAGGGCTGCAGTAAACATGGGAATAAATATTGGGAGTAGTAGTCCCTCTTTTTCTATTTTTAGGAAGAGATTGAGAAGGATAGTTATTAGTTCACTTTTGAGGTTTGGTAGAAACCATCCAGGCCCAAGGGTTGTTTTTGTTTTTGTTTTGGAGACTGTTGATTGCTGTTTTAATTTCCATTTCCAGTCAGTCACATGCAGTCCATTCAGTCGCCTGCTTGTGACTGGTCTGTTCAGTTTTTCTAGTCCTGATTCAGTCTCAGAAGGTTGTAAATTTCTAAGAATTTCTCCCTTTCATCTAGGTTATTCAGTTTGCAGGCATCTAGATGTCCTTAGTAATCTCTTATAATCCTCTGCATTTCTGAAATCTCTATTGTGACTTCTCTTTCTCTTTTGTTTCTGATTCCATTTATTAGAGTGTTCTCCTTAGCTAAAGGTTTATTTATTTTGTTGATTGTCTCAAAGAACTTTTTGTTTCATTGATCTTTTGAACTGTCTTTTTTAAAATTTCCATTTATTTCTGCTCTAGTTTTTACTGTTTCCTATTATATTTGTTTCTTCTTTTTCTAAATCCTTAAAATAAGAGGTCAGGTTTTTTATTCAGTTCTTATTTCTTCATGAGGGCTTGTATTGTTATATACATTCTTTTTAGTCCCACTTTTACTATGTCCCATATTTTCTTTTTTTTTTTTTAAAGATTTGTTTGTTTGTTTGTTTTTATTTATACATACAAGCTGGGGTACAGGCCAGAGGCGTGGGGCAGCGAGAGGGCTCACCAGAGACGGAGCGGGTAGGAGAACAGGCAGATCAGAAATACACTGCTGAGGGGAGCAGCGGGCAAGGCAGGAGAGGTCTGCTGCACCATGTGGGATTCTCCCCGGCCGGGCGTCGAACTCGCGTCGCCGCTGCCGACAGCTCCACAGCGCAGCGCCTAACCGCTGCGCCACCGGGGAGGCCCGTCCCATATTTTCTGATAGGTTGTGTCAGGCTTTCCAAAGCCCCAATCCAATAGTGCCTTGCTAAAAAGGCTGCACTCGCTCTGCCAGGAGGAGCTGTACTCTTCCCCCACCATGCAGTGAGGCAGGTGCCACTTCCACACCTATGCTTTGGTTGACACCATGGGTAGGCACAAAAAGCCTACTGAGGAGACTAAGTTTACTATAGCCACTTGCAGTTTCTCTCAGTGCACTCTTTTGTTGAGAAGTATGCACTACCCTTCTCTGTCTGGCGTTTGGGAGAGCTTGTGGGAGTATTCCTGCCTTGCTGTTTCTCAGTCTTTCTATCTTTTCCAATGTCTTCTGGCTCCCCTTAATACTAAAATATTTGTCCTCATGCTCCAAGCTCTATTCCAGATGTGGCAGCTCTCTCCAAACACCTATTCTTGGTATCCCTAAAGGAAGCAATGATTTACAGGTCTTGTCCACCATCTTCTTGCTCTCCCCCATCTTATACTATAAAATTGATTCTATTTTCTTTAAAATTGTTTTGCCCTATTTGGGAGCTTTGGTGTCAGGAAGACCTGAGTACGAATGCTGATCCTCAGGTTTGCTTCTTCATATGCCATTACCTTACTGAGCCTCAGTTTACTGTCTGTAAACTCAGGCTTTGCCACCTATCCCTTGTCTCATTGTAAGGATTAAAACAACAGTTTCTGAGATGGTAGCTACTGTTATTATTATTGTCATCACCTTAATGTAAAACATTACAAAAGAATTAAATACCAGAATATATGCTTGTATTTTCTTATGCAAATGTAGGGGTATAGCTTGCACTTCACTTTTTGGAGAGCAGTTGGAACAATCTAAATGCAGGAATTTAATTCATTAATTCTATTTCTAGGAGCTTTTCCTAAGAAAGTTAGAATATGTATAAAAAATATAGCAAGAAGATATTTATTTGCAACATTTCTAGAAAAGTTACAATCTATCTAAAGTCTAACTGTTGTGCAGCAGTAGACTCTACATTGTTAAAACATAATGGATAGAATTGTTTATGTGAAAAGATAGCCCACTGTAGGGGCCTCTTTGGTGGTGCAAGGGATTAAGTCTCAGCACTATCAAGCTATCAGCAGCCTCTGATCCCTGGCCAAGGAGCAGCAGACTTCTCAATAAGACCTGAATAGCAGGTCTTTATGGCGCAGCAGACCTTTTCTGTCTCGCCCGCTGCTCCCCTCAGCAGTGTATTTCAGTAGATTCTCCTGTTCTGCTCCCCACTCTGTCTCTGTTGAATCCTCTCACCCCCCCACACCTCTGGCCTATACCCCAGCTCTTGTATTCATAAATAAATATTATAAATCTTAAAAAAAAAAGGTAGTCCATTGTAGTATAAAACAGATTATAAAATAGGTACATAATGATCCAATTTTTATAAAAACATATACAAAGGACAAATAAAGAAAATTGTTAACAGTGAAAGCCTCTGGAGGATATTTGTATATATAGATTAATACACATATATGCTTATACATATTTAGCATAACAATTAAATGATTTTTAAAATTGCTTTTGCTTAGATTAATAATGAATATTTTTGCCTTCGTAATAAGAAAACAATGATATGTAATGTTTGTGCATTTGTATGTATATGTGTGAGTTTGTTACATGGTGAAAAACTCTGGTGATGGAAACATACGTTTTGCTTTCTTATTAGTCATGAGTGACTCTCCAGCTTCATTCTTTGTCCAAACCAAAGCCCAGTCCTCTGACTAAGCTGGAGGATGAGCATTGATTGGCAAAGAGCCCTGTCATAGTCACAGGGGCCTGGTCAAAATTTAAATGTATATTCGTTCCAACAATATTCCATATCTTTAGGGTTCTTGATTTTAAGCTAGTAGAGGGTTGCTGTAGGAAGCATCTAATGAATATTACACAAGAAAAAAAGATATAAGGGTAAGTCAGCAGTTAAAGGCATTCTAAAAAGATGAACTGCTATTTCTTTAAATGCTTTTCCTTGAATATTGTTGAACTAGCACAATCCATTTTTGAGAACCAGGACCTTGTGATTATCACAAGTTGCTCAAACAATTGGAAACCAGGACATTTACTCTTGTGTAAACTAATACATGAGTCACAGTTAAACAAGTATAGTAACTAATCTGTCAGATCCAGTACTGATGACAAATATTTTCTGAAATTTGTTTACCTTGAGCTAAGTAAAAAGTAACTTGCATGTTCTAATAAATTACCTTCCCCCCCATTTTTCAGCAGATGTGAGAGTAAATCAGCTTTTAAATTTTATAGATAGTACTAATAAAAGGGAACATTAACCTTGTTGTAAAAAATGGGCAATTAAAGGGAAAAAATAATTTACTGGTTTTAAAAAAGTGAACAGCCCCGGAAACAAGCTAGGGGAGTAGCCCTGAGAAGGTCGGCCTATAGACACCCTCTCCTGTTCTTCCTCTCCCTTTTCTTTTCCTCCTCTTCTCTCCTTTCTGCCATCATTCCTCATCTTTCTTTCATTTTCCCTCTTTCTTTCTTTCTACAAAGAAGTACTTGTACCAGACACTGTTCTAGGCATTGGGGGTATATAACAATGAACAAAATGGACGAAAATTTCTGCTTGCATGGAATTCACATTCTTTTGTTTACAGGCACTACAGAAATAAATGTCTATAAAATACTATATCGTGTTGAGTGCTATGAAGAAAAATAAAGGAGGACAAGGGATAGAGTGTAACTGTGCAGGAGGTGGAGTGGACAGAGAAGAGAGAGTATTTTAGAAATGAAGGTCTCTCTAGGTGACCTTTGAAAAGAAATTGTGTGATGTGAGGGAAGAAGCCATACAGAAGAACAAAGAAATGTGAAGAACCTGTGGTAAGAGGATGCCTAGGTGGTCCACAACATCAGGGAGGCCAGTGTGGGTAAAGGAGGTGGTTGATGAGGTCAGGCAGGTAGAGGTCATGTAGGGTCCTGTTGGTCACACTAAATTTAGTCACCTGAGTGAATTTGGAAACCATTGGAGGGCTTTGTTGATTAAACAGCCAGTACTACTTTAACTAATACAAAGAGTGACATATATATCCAGCAGATACTTGAGTACTGTTAGATATTTAGTTCCCCCTTAACTCGGAATAATTCAACTAGCAGGTAATGATTGTATTATTACATTTAGGTGTCCCCATTTCAATAATTAGCAATGTATGATATATTTTTAGTATTTTAAGGAGATTATTTCAATCACATTTCTGATTTTTTTCCTGTTGTTACTGGTTTGCTGTTGGATAATTGTTTTGTCCTTTATAATTTGCAGGACTAGTAAGGTAATAAAAGTTTTCTTAATTGTGGTAAAAAAAAGGACTTAAAATTTAATAACTATTTTAGTTATATATTCAGTAGTGTTAAGTATATAATATCTACATTATAAAGCATATCTCCAGAACTTTTTCGTCTTGCAAAACTCTGTGCCCATAAAACAGCTCCCCATCCCTCTAACACCTGGTGTCCATCATTCTGTTTTGTCTCTGTGATTTTGACTCTTCCAGGTACCTCATATAAGTGGGACCATATAGTATTTGTCTTTTTGTGACTGGCATATTCTACTTAATATAATTCCCTTAAGATTCATACATGTTGTCCCTTGTGTGAGAATTTCCTTTTAAGGATGAATAATGTTCCATGTATGTGTGAATCATTTTGTTATCCATTTGTCTGTTTGTGGTCTCTTGGATTGCTACCCCTCTTAGCTGTTACGGATAATGCGCTATGAGCTTGGCTGTGCCACTACTGGAGGGTTTGCAATAGAGTGAACTGATCTGGTCTCACATTTGTTTTAAAAAATTCATTTTCCCTCTGGCTATTCCCTTTCCCCAGTACAATATAAGCAGAGACTTTGTGTTTGTCTCTGTTGTGTTCCAAACGCTTACAGTGTGTGACACATAACGGGCATCAGATATTTGAAGAAATAAATGACAGAACTAAACAATTTTTGTGGAAAACTTTGAGGGCCATTCATGTAGTTTACATTGTGGTAACTCAAACAAATGTCTTTTGTTCTTTATTATATGGGGATTTCAGACCTTATGAAGATCAGTGGAGACTTTCTACAGAAAGGTGACCATGTAAATATGCTAAAATGTTTACCTGCAATCTTAATGGGCTCTTGAACTCCTGATACCTGTAGGAGGCTTTCCTACGTCACTGGGGCACTGACTTTTCACACTCTTCGGCTTGCATTGATGACTTGCAGTGCTCATGCTGCAGTGACATGAAATATATCATCCATTGAATCATGAGCAGGCAGTGACTTTGCTACAAGTGGAAGGCTACACAGCACTCTCAGTTTTCATCAGCCTCATCTCATAATGGCAGGACAGATTTAATCCAGCCTTACACAGTACACTTGATACTGAATCTCCAGCTGTGCCTGAGTGTCTAACTCCTGGAGGCTGCTACTGGGTGTACAAATCAGAAGACCATGCCTGCAGCTCTTTCAATGCTGTGTTTTACTCTTCAGTTTCTGTCCATGAAGTTGCTTATCTTCTTTTGGACATGACATTGTCTCAAAAACATTTTTAAAAATTTATCTGCTATATATTCAGAGAGTGTTGTGGAATAACAATCTTAAAGGGTGAACTTACAGTACTACTTGATTGAGAAATTTCCCCTCACTAGTTATTCACTAAGGTAATATGTCAACTGATTGGGGATGTATGAGGGTAGGGGGGTGGGAAAGTCTCACCTCAATAGAAATTACTTTTGTACCTAATATGGAAATTTCTGTATAGAAATGCAGAAGTAAAAATTTAACATCAAACATTTGGGAACATTGCTTAGAAGAGATTTCTTTACCAAAAGGCTCAAGCATATAAGCCAGAAGGAAAAAGAAAAATATTGGATGGTTTCACTTATTGGAGGAATATAGGGGAACCAAACAAGGGATCAGGAAAAATAATAATAAATAAAAAACAAAATTAACAGGCAACTATAAATCAGAGACATTCTGCAGGGGAGGGGGGAGGGAGACAGATCAAAATGGGAGGGGGGAGCACAAGAGACTGTGGTGACAGTTCATGGGTGATTTGGTAATTTCATGGGAACTACACCTGAAAGGAGAAATCAAACACTGTACAAAAATGAACAATGGTGTAAAATCTATATTAACTTTTTTTAAAAAAAGGAAAAGTATTTAAGAAAAATAAAGCCTTTGGCATTTATATTTGTTAAAAAAAAAAAAAAAAGCCCAAGCAAAGCTTTTTGGTATATATTCCAGAGTTATAAAGCAGAATGAAGCTAAAAATCTATTGTTTTTTTACTTGATTTCCTTCCTCACTAGAGAAGGGAAAGGATCTTTATCTTATCTCTGATGTTGCTCTCTGTGTGAGTTAGGAGGCAAGTGCAGGCAGTCTAAGTAGCCCAGTGTTTCGTGTGCGCGCGCGCACGCACGCATTTATAGGATCTTGTATGTACACAGTGAAGCAGTGGGCGCGCTCTGTAATGCTGAGCCTAAGTAACTTCTTAGTTTCTGAATACCTTCTCCACCAATTGTAGAGAAATGGCTTATTCCAAAACTGGGTAGGGAAAATACACAATGAATCCAGAGTATTTTAGGTTAAGAAAAGGAAGTACTCAAAACATTATGAGGAAACATGTCCATATAGTGGGGTACTACAGTGGGATTTGCCAAAAAAAAAGTAATGATACATGACTATAAAATGGATAAAAATCTGTAGAAATGGAAAATAGATGAGTGGTTTTCTAAAGTTGAGAGTTAAAGGAGTTACTAGAAAGAAGTATGAGTTTTTAGAGTGACAAAAAAAGTAAAGCTCTAAAGTTAGATTGTGATGTTTCCACAATTTTATGAATTTACTAAAAATCCCTAAAGTATACAACTTAATTGGGTGACTTTTACAGTTAGCAAATTATACCTCAGTAAGATGGTTTTAAAAAGTTACACAGTTGGTTTAAAGAAGTTATATACAGCTATTAGGAATGGGGGTGGCTCTGAAAAAATAACTGTGGAGACAATATTAACTCCACTTATTGAAAGCTCTTCATGTTATTTAGGATCCCATTGTTTATTATGCATTTCACCTCTGTTCTAATGAATACATTTAAAATGTTTGTAATCAGTTTCTTACCCTTTTTCCATTATACATGTTGATTTTTGTCCTATAGAATTCAAAAAATAGGGCCTCCCTGGTGGCATAGGGGTTAAGTCTCAGCACTATCACCACTATGGCCTGAGTTCAGTCTACAGCCAGGGAGCCTCCCACATGGCACAGCAGACCTCTCCTGTCTTACTTGCTGCTCCCCTCAGCAGTGTATTTCAGTAGATCTGCCTGGCTGTTCTGCTCCCTACTCTGTCTCTGGTGAATCCCCTCACCACCCCCCCACCTCTGACCTACACCCCAGTTCTTCAGTAAATAAATAAATAAATAAATCTTTTAAAAATAATTAAAAAAATAAATATATTAAGTCTTAGTCTGAAAATTTAGGAATGGTCCAATATGGAGGATGTTATTTTATTGTTTTCCAAAACATTAACTAATAGTTCTTATACTTTTTTTCACTTACTTGAAATGGAAAGTTTGTTTTAATTTTTTTATATACACTAAGATTTATTTATGGGCTCATTTTTATTACACTTTTGATCGTAAATACTAACCTTATTTTAGTGGTATCTATAAATAAATAATAATTTTAAACTGTATTTTTTCATTAAAACATTTTCTTTGATAACATTATGTAATCATTGTATTAGAAAGCTTAGTCTCTTAAATTTTTGTTAAATGTATAGTCATTTTGGCTTGAAGTTTCCTTGTTATTTAAAAAAAACATGTAAATAGGGCCTCTCTGGTGGTGCAGCAGTCAAGTGCTGTGCTGTGGAGCTGTTGGCAGCGCAACACGAGTTCGAAGGGCCTAGTTGGGGAGATTCCCACGTGGCGCGGCAGACCTCCCCTTCCTCGCCTGCTGCTCCCCTCAGCGGTGTATTTCCATCGCTCTGCCTGTTCTGCTCCCCACTCTGTCTCTGGTGAACGCTCTTGAAGCCCCACGCCTCTGGCCTGTACCCCAGCTTGCATGTATAAATAATTAAATCTGAAAAAAAAAACATGTAAATAGTAATTTATGTTAAAGATTCTTTGAGACTGATATAGCCTAAAAGCAGGTGGTAATAGAGGTATACTTTTTCTTCTCTGGGATCATTAATATGTAATTTGAATTTTGTGTGCTCTGTAAAGGAGATCTTTGGCAGAATTCAAAATACTGCTTTTAATAAAGAACCAGGAATTTCTGAAGTGTTCATTCTTGAGAGAATTATTGCTTCCAGCATAATTTGAAAGGAATTTTAGCTTTGAGAAATAATGCTTGTATAGCTCTAAGTTAAAAAGATAAATGTATGTATTTAGGAAGATATTATTATGCCAGATAAATGTAAAGAAATGATGTTAGAAGTAAATGATACAGATATTACTGTTTACTTATTTTATTTCCATATATTTAAAAATTTTTAATGTCAAAGTTAATACTCCTCAGTTGGGTGATTCACGCTAGTCTTGTGTAAAAAATCCAAAAAATGTGAAATCTCTGCTGCCTTTGCACACGCAATGCTGACCAGTCTGGCCCCGCCTTGCTCCTCACCCACATCTCCACTCCATTGTTGTTCAGCCCCAGGTTGGGTGTGAGCGGGTGGCTGGCAGCTGGGAGCAGGGAAGGTCCTACACATCCAGCTATGCAGTCATGTGGTCATCTGTGCCATTTGAGTCTTCTCTTCCTCCTCCAACCTGCAAATTGAATTATGTGCTCCAGAGAGTGGAGAAAGAAAGTAAGCAGCTGTGTCAGGCTTGTGGGTAGCTCTGAAAAACTAAAGACAAAAGTGGAAAACATCTCCACTCTACTTGTTGAATGTTCTTAGTGAAGAGAGCCGGAAGTTGAGGTTGTTAGTACTTAATTGTCAACAGATTACTACTATGGTTTCTTTCCTTTCCTTCTTGCCAAACATTCCTTTAAGCAGTTAACTATTTTGGAGGCCCTGCAGTGAAACCATTCACTTGGTTTAGAAGTGCCAGGCACAGAAGTACAGAAATAGCAAGTATCCTTTTAGATTTTGGCGCTAGTTCAGCATTGGAAAGCTGCTCTGGCTCATACCTGTTTGGGTAAGTCTTCAAGGTGTATCCATTAAGGTTAAAGCACACCTGATCAACCCCTCTCCTACCTGTGGATGATGCCTTACGGCCCCAGTGGTTGGGCTATCTCAACATAAGGGTTGAAAATAAGCCAGATGGTTGACAGAAACTGTGTGTGTGTGTGTGTGTGTGTGTGTGTGTGTGTGTGTGTGTGAGAGAGAGAGAGAGAGAGAGACAGAGACAGAGGCAGAGGCAGAGACAGACAAGAGAATAAGAGAAAGAGTTAAAGAAAATAAATGATGCTGAAAATGAGAATGGGGTATTTAGGATATGTCAAGGAGCAAAGGAAGACAGGAAGGCATTTATCAAGAGCTGTTATTAGCTAGAACACAAGTAATAGGTAATAGGGTGATAATGATTAGAGACATAGGAAAAGGGTAACAGGGCAGTGTACTACTGCAGCCATGGATTAGGTTTGCAAATCTATATTGATCTTAAGGACATGTAAACAATTGTTACAAAGCAAATGACAGAAGTCTTATCTCCCCAACTGTATATTTTGTGAGCTATTTGATACAGTCATTAAAAATATTAAGATTAATAAACCCCATGTTTGTTGTTCCTGTAAAAAAAAATGCTAAGATTAACCATGTGTGAACAGTGCAGTGTTTTTTAATTAGGCCAAGTGCCACAGTCATTACAATATATGGATTTTTATATCGAATGGTTTCACTTATAACAGGACTATAGGGAAACCAAATAGGAGAGAGACACTCGGGGGAGGGGAGGATAAGGGCACAAAATGGAATAGAAAAGAACACAAGGGACCATGGAGATGGATCACGGGTGAATTGGTGGTGGGCTACCCAAGGGGAATACAAAATGTAAAAGACATAAATAACAATAAAAATATTTTAAAAACAACAAAAAAACAATATATGGATTTTCAAAAATTATGTTTATTGCGGTAATACAACACTCACATATATTTTAAGGGTGTAGCTCTATACCTGTACAAATATGTGGATTTTATGTGAGCTACAGCTTTCTCCTAATGAAATTTCATTGTTAATATCTGACATGGGTAATAACCCAAAATTCCTTATATGATTTACACTGTTGGGATGTTTCATATTCCTTTTAATTTGTAGGGAAATTTTTTCCCCTAAGTTTCCATGCAATGAAAGTACAAGTATTGAAAGTTGTCTTTTTACATCTGAATGTTCCTATCATATTTAAAAGGAAATTTTAAGAAAAATGAGATGTCTGTGAAATGAAAAAGGCAAAATAAGTATAGAAAATTAAAGCAACTGTTTCAAAAGTTGTGATGAGTTTTTGAGAAGAAAGTAGATGGAATATTGTTTTGGTTGATTTGGCAGGTGAAACAAGAACAAACAGATTTTAGCCTTCCTTCCTCACTTTTATTTTGCCCTTCGTTTCTGTTTTCTTTCTCTAAAAGATGAGTATTGTAGGCCTTCTTTTGTTTTACTGTTTGGCTTTCCCTGAAAGCTCCCTGTTCATATACTGTCAGACCTGATTGCATATCTGCCCTTGACAGCCCAGAGTGCTAAAGAACAAGAGACCATCTGATAATGAATTTCTTGGTTAGGTCACTGTTGGGTTCCTACAGTTGGCTCCTTGTAAAGCAGGTTTAGTACATCAGCACTACATTGTGAACCCAGTTTGCATAGTTAGTGTAGTGTCTTCCTCCAGTTCCCTCTCACCCCCTCCTCTTTTTTTTATGGCAGATAGGTCAAGGTGATGTGGCATAATGCCACTCACTGGCGTACATCAGACAAATGTTAAAAAACAGCTTCTGTAATGCCAGAAGTGGTACCCTTGCCATATATTTCTGACATTTTCACACAAGTCTCTGTCCTCAGTAGTTTCAGAGTACTTTCTAATATTTCTTGAATATTTTCCTCCCTGTGTCAGACCTTTGTACATATCTGTCTTATCCACTTGACTGTGAACCTTTTCAAGGCTAGGACTGTGCCTCATTTATCTCGGTATCCATTTTTCCTGACTGGTACAAAGAAAGCACTCAGTAAAGGTTAGTGATATAATTGTTTAAAACCACAAACATAATTCTAGAAGTCTACCTTTTGCTCTGTGATAGATGAGTCATATGTATAGTTTTCATTTAATAACACTGGCTCTAAACTACTTTGGCTTTATACAAACTTATATAGGAGAGTTTCAAATATAAAGCTAAGCAAAAAAAACCAAAAAGCAAAATCATCTATAGCCCTGTTTCTCATCAACAATAGTTATTAGCATTTGTAATTTTATCTTTTTTCCTATGGATGTGTATATATTTTTCATAAGATGTCACATACAAACATACTGTTTTATGACTTTTTTTTTAGCCTTACAGCTCAGTGTTCAGTTTCCATAGTATTAAATTACTTTAACTTTTTTTTTTTGTTTTTGAGGTATTCGATTTAAATAATTCCTTATTGCTCAGTATTGAGGCTATATATTCATTTAACACGATGAGTTTGATCATGCATACCTCTTTGACTTCATTCCTTTTCCCCTCCAAAGTTTTTACTTAGGTAATATTGATCTAATTTAAGACTTTACAAGCCTCATCTTTTCTTTCATGTTCAGATTTTTGCACTGCTGTGTTTTTGGCTCTTACCACTTTTCCCACTTTGCTACCATAATAAACATTTTTCAAACCTAAGGTTAGCCATTCCTCCACTTTGGAAGTTTTCCCAGACTGGATTAGTTTTCCCTCCAGTGTGCTTCATGGTTGCAATTTGTACTTTCTTCTAGAAACACTTGGTCCACTGTATTTTAATTGCACGCTTTCTTACGTATGTCTCCAACTAGACTATAAACTCCTCCAGAAAGGGAACTGTGTCCTGTTTCCTGTTGTATTTCCCACCTCTGAGTAAAGTGCCATGTATAGAGCAGGAACTTAATAAATATTTTTTGAATGAATGAATGTATGAAACATCCCCCAATTTCCATGTGTATCTTTAACATGTAGTGATCTATAATAATCTCATATTTTTTTATTTATAAGCATAATTAATGATAACTTATTTGTGAAGGTTTTTATACAAAATATTTTCAAAACTTATTTTGTGTTGCTGTTTTAATTTTTAGTAATATACAACATCAAATGAACTCATTGTTTAAATATTTAATGTAGTAATCTATTGATAGGTAAGTGATAATGGTAATTTTCATACCTGTGTAGTCTTAACTTTTCTGAGAATTTGCTTACTAAACAAATTTAGTTAATAGATTATATTTTTATTTTAAGCTTGTCTTAAATAATAGTTAGACATTAACTGATGAAAGTTTTGTAATTATGGTTTCAACAGTTTTAAAAATATAGCATGAAGCTATAGACTCTTATTTATTTGTAGCTAATGAATGCCTCATAGTAATTTGGCTTTGATCAGGTAAAAAGAGTAACCATGCAACAAATACTTGGACAGGGATCAGAGAACCTAATAGTAATATTAGAAAATAAAAACACTTGATGAGACTCAGAACATAGTGAATTCTCCAAGGTTCTCTATATTGTTCTTCATTGACAACTATAATTCTTTCTTTTTCATCACTCTTTATAGCAATGATTCCCACTTGGAGGTGGGTAGACATTGGAGGGGCTGAGGAGTTTGTACTGAGTCTCCTTAGGAGCTTTCTGGCCACTTTTCCCTCTCTCCACCTGCAGCTATTTCCATTTGTGCTAAGAATGAATGATGACACTGGTCAACAAATTTTTACAAAAGTCATGTTACTGAAATAAAATTAGTCATCGCCTATCAATTTATATGTGCTCAACACAAATATGACAGTCAAATTCTAATTTTGGCTCTAGTTTTTTTTGTAATCTGCAATAAATTGATGTTTACATCATGAAATGCATGCCAATAGTAATAGGCCTATGGTTAATACCTGTAAAAAATCAAGTCATAGACTACTTCTTAGATTTCTTCGCTTGTCTCTTGTACAGCTGTTCATGAATAGAATAGATGGAAGGCGGTTTCCATTGTGCAAAAGCACAGCCTTAAGACTCAGTTTTGAAGAGTCTAGAAATAGTCTCCATTTTTGTGGGTTATTAGTGATTTCTAGGGCATTCATGAGGCCCTCAATATTGGAACAGAATACCACTTTCCTTTCTGAAGAAAGGCTCCAACTGCTGGTGGCGCTTTCGATAGAAAGTAATTGTGACATCTTCTAGCAGATTCCATTGTTGGAGTGTTGATCCTAGCAATTCTGCCTTGTTCTTGGATAAGTCCAAATACAAAGCAGGTCATTTAGTTCTTCCTGTGTTAGTCTGTGTGGGGTTGATGATGCACCACAGTGAAAATCTGAATCACCGCCTGCTGATGGAACAGGAGAAGAACAGGTTGGCTCACCCTCCTCATCAGATGAATCAAGAGAATATTCTGCTGGAGGTTCTGGAATAGGAAGTCCCTCACCATGTGGAACTGGTCTCAATGCAGACGGAATGTTTGGGTAGACTATTCTCAACTTCTTTTGCTTCGTTATTCCGCCGGCTAGAGGAGGAATCAAGCAGAAGTAACAGTCTTTTATGTGGTTGCTTGGCTCTCTCCACACCATGGGGACTGCAGACGCCATTGATGGTCTTTTGCTATTGAACCACTGTGAAAGCTGTGTTGTACATGTAGCACAGCATGTATGCGGGGCCCAAGGCTTGTCTTGGTCACCAACCGTGCATCTGAAGTAGAGATGAGAAGCCTTCTTCACTTGAGAAGTGATACTTTTCTTCTGGTTGGCAGACGTCACTTCCCCACAAACAGAGCAGAAATTGTCCACGCTATTAACACACTTTTGAGGCATTACTGTTCTGTATTGTGCCTAAATGGATAAAATAATAACAATTCTATGGAACAGTAGCTGAAACTGTCTCGCACAAAGTCCGAACTATTTTCAATGCTCAACCTTTCCAACGGGGCTTTATACAGTGCACTGCTGACATCAGCTTACTTCAGCAGCCGCCTGGCAATAGTATTGCATTGCATCAGAAAATGATGCAATACGCTCTGGATGATGTGTGCATGATGGTATTATGCAATGCGATGCAATATTACATCATTCTAGGCTGATTTAGGATGTTGTTGCAGTCCTCCTGGATAAATTTATACGGTGAAACATATAAAATGAATTATATGAAATATCTTCAAAACAAGAGCTAATAAAAAATGTTCAGGGTTATATATTCATGTTCAGCACCCCAAGATACTACAGATTAGGGCCTTTTTAAGTCAGTAACTGTCTCACTGTTGACCAGTATGCTCAGGTGTTGAAGGTCGATACCCACTGGGAACCATTGCTTTGCAAGAAGACTGCCAAATCCCTTCATCAGAAAAACCCGTTATGGCTGAATGTAAGGGATGTTGGAATTGGAGTCTGCAGACCAGTTTTGGAGTCTGCCACTTGATTGGTTGTGTGAACTTAGGTCATTTAACCTCTCTTTGCCATCATCTTCCTTTCTGTAAGACAAATGGAGTGGATTAGGTATTCTGTAAAGTCTCTTTTAGAAATGATCTGATTTTTCTGATGGTCAAATGTACAGAAGGAATATTGCTCTTCGAAGAAGAAACATGAATGAAAAATGAGATTATCCCTTTGTGTAAAATGTTCTATCATGTTTTTTATGTTTAACAGATTACCAGTATTGCTACAGGTTTTTAAAGCCCTTCAAATGAATCTTCAACAAGTAGTTTCAAATTGCTGATAGTTCATTATCTCAGAAAAAGGAAAATCCTGGTGAATTTTTTTTCTCTGCTCTCAAGCTTTTGAATCTAGGACAGTGAGGTCAGCTGACCTCATTTTAAATATCATCTCCCTGTTGACAACTTACAACTTGAGATCTGCAGCCTGCATTGCTCCCCTGAAATTGCTTGTCATCTTTCTGTCTGCTGAGATATCTAATGGGCATCTCAAACTTAATATGCCTAAAATTGAATTCTTCATTTCCCTACAAACCTACTGTTCTTAACGTCTTCCATATAAAGACTATTCTGATCAAGACAGAAACTTTCATATCATTTTTGATTCCTAAGTAATCAACTAGCAAATGCTTTTGGTTATATTTTCAGAATATAACTGGAATGCCCCAATTCTCACCAGCACTCCTTTCAATTGCCCTTTTTCCACTAGTTTCTTCTCAGAACATTCCAGATTCACACCCTCCTCACGGGTTTTGCTTTGGTTCTTCTTTCTGACTGAAACTCTCCCCTCAGATATTCACACATTTGCCCTCTCACATCCTTCTAGTTGCTTCTGTGTAAACTGTTTCGTGTAGGGTCTGTACTGACCTATTTAAAATTGTATGTTTCTACCACCACCACACAGTTCACATTTATTTTCCTCTGTAGCCCATAACATCTGCTAATAATGCTTTAATTTACTTATTAAACTCATTTGTTGTCTATCTCCCTCTTCCAGAATGTCAGCTTTGGCGGGCACAGGTTTTGTGCTTACTGCTGTATCATTCTGGCTTTGTGATACTGGCAACTTAACCTGCAGAATCTCTCTTTTCTCATCTATAAAAATAAAGATGATAGCAGAGGGTTACATAGTTTTTATAGATACTATCTTGGCTAAGTGCTCCCTAGTGAGTTTCTGTTAAAGCTAAAGAAGTCATGAAAGTTGGGTGATTCATTTCACAAACTTGTAGCCACATTATATGCGTAAGGAGGTTCTTGTCTCAAGAAAGGGTAACCTGCTGGCCTGTCTGGCCCAGGAGCTGCAGTGCTCATGTTGAGACTGGTTTCCTCTGGGACTTTTCTCACCTCTGCTTTTCACAGCTAGTTCTTGAGACTTGCATGGTGCTGATGCTGCCTTTTTGCTTAGAGCCGAGAGGGTTCTAGGAGGGGCAAAGGACTCAGAACACATTTGCATAGTACTTTCAAATTAAATAATCTACTGTTGCTACTATTTTGAATAATTCATAACTTTTTTCTGTAGGAAAAATTGATTTCTGATTTCAGATTATATTGAAATTGAAATGGAACTTTGGAATATAACCCATTCAAATTTGGGAGATGCTTTTTAGAAAGACATTCTCAGTTGTTACACAGAAAAATTGTGAAAAGTGAAAGAGGCGAGATGAAAATATATGATATCCCACTTAGTCCTGGAAGTACATTTATTATTTATTTAAGCTTTTAGAAGTTGTAAATCTCTTTTTTTATCAATATGAATTTGCTTTTTGAATAGTAAATCCAGCAATACAACAGAGTTGTATATGAATAGACAGTGGAAAAGTACTTATTTCGATAACAGTATTGCTGCATTATACTGCTTTATGTAACAAAAGGTAATTTAATCCTTAAAAAATATTCCTGCATCTCTGTTTTGACATGGGTGAAAATGAGTGTTCAGGTGGAGGCTGTGGCTGGTTTAGACCCAGAAGGAACCGGCCGTTGGTTATTAGTGGCTGTCCTTGCCCTGACTCTTCTCAGATTGTACTTTTTGTTTGTTTTTTCAGTTTAGCACAGAAGCTTTTTGTTTTAGTAATTATGAGGCATGCACCACTCAGAATAGGCTAGTTTTACTTAGGAGCAACTTTGGTAGCACCTGGGGCTGAGGGAAAACTTTTTTTTTTGGTATCCCTCCTGTCTTGGCTGTATTTAAAGGGAGACTTAGAAAGAATGAGCCTGCCTTTCCAGAAAACCCCAAAGGGGCCAGGCCCTTAGGTCACTCCCCACCCCTGCCATGGTACCCAAGGTGCCTGGGTTGTGGTCCTGAGTGTTCCTTTCCCTTCCTTCACTCACTGTACCTACCTTTGTGGTTATGTTCACAGGCTCTGACATAGATGGGTTTGAGTTCTGCTTCCCTTCTTAATTTCTAATCATTTTACTTAATCTCAGTTTCTTTATCTCTAGAATTGAGAGGAAGAAAATATGCATGGTACCTATTTAATAGTATTGCAATAAGGATTAAATAATGTCTGAAAATGTTTAGCACAGCCCCTTGCACATACAAATACGCTCAGTAGGTATTAGTTATTATTATAAAATATCTACCTTAACTTTTTAACTTACTCTTTCAGGAAGAATATAAATAATATATGAATAACTACCCAGGCTCTGCTGGGCCTTACGAATATAACAGTGACAAAAACAGAAGTGGCCCTCTACCACACTAGTTCAGTGGAAAGATGTTTGTGCCTTGGAACTTGTCAATTTATAGAAGAAAATTTCTGACCTCATCTATGTGGGAAAAAAAATTTTTAAATTGAAGCAGGGATAAAATTTTAAACTGAAAGTATATTAAAAATATTTTGAAATTTAAAAAAGAAAAAAACAAAACGAGAAAACCAGTGTAGTTTTCCGGAGTTTTGAATAGAAATGCTGCTACATAAGCTTATGTATTTGCCTATCAGGACAATTAGTAGGCCAGCATTAAGCAAGAAGGGGAGTAAAAAGAAATAAGGTCTATGAAGTAGATTGGAGCAAGTCCATGGAGGTTAAAAAAAAAAAAGTGAAACAAAGAGAGTGGTTGTGAACTGGAGAGTGAAGGCAGTAATTTTCCAGCACAGAAACCACAACCTTCGGGGGCAGAATCAGAATTTAGCAGCTGATTTTTTTTTTTTTCCCCTGTATTCTCCTCTCTTCCATTTTGTGCCCTTATCCTCCCCTCCCACCTCCCCCACCGCTGAGTGTCTCTCTCCCACCCGGCCTCCCTATAGTCCTGTTATAAGTGAAACCATTTGATATTTTTCTTTTTCTTTCTGGCTTATTTCACTGAGTATGATTCCCTCTAATTCCATCCATGTCGCTGCAAATTGCATGTGTTTATCTTCTTTCCATGCTGGATAGTACTCCATTATGTATATGTACCACATCTTCTGGATCCAGTCATCTATTTTTGGACATCTGGGTTGCTTCCATACTTTTGCTATTGTGAACAGTGCCGCAATGAACAT